>VZTO01015924.1:142120-170404 GCA_013400615.1 Syrrhaptes paradoxus | reverse complement strand
TATGTAACATGCTTTCAGATAGCTACAGACACCAAACAGTAGCTTGTAGTGCTGAAGGCAAAGGCAAGACTCCCATTGATCCCAAATGAAGCAAGATTAAGTAATTCCAGAAGAGAAGGAAAAGCAAAGCAAAACAAATCACTGCGTAGGAATAATTTTAGCTAAATGGAATGTGTTGAATTTATTTCAAATACTCTTATGTGCCATCTACAAAATAAGCCTGCTTAGCCTAAAGGTACCATTTCTTAAAAAGAAGAGAAATGGAGCAAAAAATTCAGATGACTGAGATAACATTCGCTTGCTGGTTGTTAGCCTGATTGCAGATGCTTGAGGACATAAGGTCTGTTACATTTGCCTAGTCTGACCTATATTATAGTCTCATCCATGCAACTACTGCGTGGGTCATGCTGTATCTTTCATAGCTGAGCTGGTAGCAAAAACATGTTTTCCACATGCAAACACATCTAAAGTATTGTTTCTCAAATTGTGGGTCTTCATAAACTGCTACAAAAAGACCTAGCACATCTGTAGGCATTGAATTGCACTTCAGTCTCCCTCTCTACTGTACTTCAAGGTCTGTCATCCTTTCAGTAAAGATATGTGATGGGATTGTCTTTGCTATCATGCATGTATTTTTACTCTTCCAGTAAATGAGGGCTTGAAAACTGGAAGAATGGAGAAATGTTGGCCTAGAATTTGTTGAGGGAAACGAGAGCATCTTTGAATTGTTCAGAAGTACAGTTTTTGGTTTTTTGCAGAGTTCCCTGAACAAAGTGTCTAAGATATTTTCTGTATGATTGTTGCTGTTCAAGGAAATCGTTGCTAGTTCTGAAATTAAGCTAAGGCTTGAAAGATGAACAGATGTTAAGATCTGATATTCTAATTTCATGGAATGAAACCATATGATTAATTCCAATCATAGTGTACATTTGAACACTCTCCTGATTTTATAGATTATATTTTCAAATAATCATTAAAAATTACCCATAACCCTTCTTTATAAGATACCATAGCTGCACAGTTCAGTGGTGGTGGCCTGTTTATCCTTTTTTTAAGTAATTTTTATCCTTCAATTGTATTGTTTTAGAGGGAATTTTTTGACCTAAAACTGATGGGATGTTATTTTAGACTGAATTGGATGCAGTGTTTCTTTGTGTTTTAAGTATATAGTATATACACGTTATTGGTTTTATGGGATGTATTAATATTGCTTACAATATGCATACAGTTTAAGCACTGTGACACCAACTAACAGCCAGGCTCCAGTGGAGTCTAGGTGCCCGTCCCTTCATAGTCCATTGGAAGAGGAGGGGAATGCTGAAAAGTAGATTAGTCCATCTAGGTCATTTATCACATACCAGCTGATTACCTCAAGGGAATCTAATCCCTCTGTAGGCTAACACAACCATCCCATAGTGAGTCATTTTGCTCTGGAGGAGGGAGCCTTGGATTCTAGGTTCTCATCTGCCCTGTGATTTGAAATTACAGCTTCCAGTTTAGAGGAAGTGTTTTTTACCGCTAGACGACCACATGATCTGATATGGGACCAGTTTCTAAGCCATCTGCTGAAACTGAGACACCAAATGTCTAAAAATAAAAATGAAGCTGGAGAGTATATATATAGAAAGGCATTGCTACAAAGGGAAAAGTTTCTGGGTGTGGTTCCAGTTTCCTGGGCTGTTGATGTATTTTCTCTCGAAGCCTCCTGAACTGGAAAATCCATGAGTTATTCCTGGATCTGGGGACAGATTTGCAGGATTTTGTTTAATTCTGCAGCTTGTAGGACGCTGAGTAACGTAAGCACTAGGCAGTCACAATTTGCCTGTTTTATACCCTCTGCACTGCTGTGTTAGCACACTTTAGTTAACGCATTGCAGCAGCGATTATTTTGTTCTAGTGTTTCACTCACTGTATTTAGATATTGCATGTATGTGGCCATCTGTTTAAGCAGAGTGGAATTTGGTGTTTTACAGGGAAAGCCTGGAAAAGATGGTGATCCAGGACCAAAAGGAGAACCCGTATGTATTTTACTGAATTTCCAGTACTGTTTCTCACATTCAGAACAAAGAATTGTCTGTGTATTATAGATGATTGACATTTTCTAGCCTTCTGAATTGTTTACTTGAAGTTGTTGCTTTTGGTGAATTAGTGACTGGTTCAAAAATTTAAATCTTCAATGCTGCCAGAGCTAAAGTGCAACTATATTTGTCTTTTCTGGTTTTACTGTCTTCTACATGCAGGGTTTGCCTGGTGGGTTTGGGATTCCAGGACGACCTGGAGAGCCTGGTTTGAAGGTGCGTAGTAGCTGCTTTTGCTTCCCATCACACAGAATGAGGAGTTAAGAACTTGTATGATGAGTTCATAGATGTGCATTAAAGCAATTAATGCAAATAGTGTGATATTGAATGAATGTTACTAAATTGTAGTCAGAGACTAGGAAAAGCCAAAATTAAGGCGCCTTAGTTACCCATGATTTAGATCTCTTGTATTAATTGATTAATTCAGGCTTTGTTTTCACAAGCTCTTTGCCCAGCCATCATATGTACAAATGTACTTTCCTAAAAAATCCCAGTTTTGCTTTACATAGTGTAAAGCAAACTAACTACTTACTGCTTATTGTAATGGTCCAGGCACTTATCATTTGGAAGTTGTATCAGTCTGTATCAAAGTGTTCATTTGCTAAGGAAATCCTATTTTGTGGGGAAGAAAATTTGATCTGTGTTTAAAATGTAAATTGTATTTTGATTTAGGGTGACAAAGGTGAACGAGGTTTTCCAGGACCTCCAGGAAGAGTAAGTAAAATAAATTGTTTTATTTTTAGCTTAAATGAAAATCTAAGTTTTGTGAAAGACAAAGTGCTCAAACAATGAGGGGAAAAAAGAGACTATGCATGTTTTGATCTTATTCTCACCAATCATGTTCTTATTTTTTCTTAATGGTTACAAAAGTTGAACACAGTTCTTTCAAGTATGTTTGAAGTTTGGGAAATGAACTCTTGAAGAATATTAATTTCAATTATAGGCATTGTTAATCAACACAAAGTATCCAAAGAGAGTTCAAAAGACTTAAGTCTGTTGCATTTGCAGTCTGTAATTTTTTTAACACGTCAGATAAAAAGTAGGATCAGTAAGCAAGAAATTGATGGTGCTGCTTTCACAAAATAGGGGGAAATTCCCAACATCTGATAATGAGGTTTGAAAAATGGTGCATACTTCCTGAATATTTTATTGCAAATGTTAGTATCCTATATGTTAAGCTCAGATCAATGTTAGCAGAAATTACTAGAACAGAATATTTTAAACCTAAAGGTAATACAAATCTAATGGGTCAGTGCATACACCATGCTGAGATTTCTTGGCATCATTCTTGTTCAGAAAGGTGCTATAAAGCTTTCCACTTAATCCTACTACTGATATGAAAGAATTTTGGTAGAATAGGAAATCTTTATTTTCTCTGGTAATTCCTCAGCAGCTACAACCTTCTCACAGCAGTCGTTACATATTTCTGAAATTGCAAAACTGCTCAACATTGTTGTCACAACCAAAATGGCCTCTGTACCATCAGGTCAGGATGGGGGAGATAAAAAAACAGGGCATGGTTGTACGTTTCTTGTGTCGTAGTGTTTGTCCTGTGATTCAGGTTATAGATGCTGGACCAGTGGATACCTTTGGTGAAAAAGGAGAGCCTGGAGTTTCAGGTTTGCCTGGACTGAAAGGTCAAAAAGGTGAAAAAGGTATGTAATTTTTCTTGTCTTTTTGATTGAGTTATGCTTTTAGATTTCTTATTGAAGGAAATAAAAATTGCACTATCTGTGAGCTCAGGAGCTCTATATGACAGTGAAATATTCCAGTTATTTAATTGCTTTCAGGTTTTTATGTTTTGTTGTAGTTTGTAGGACACTGCTTCTCATCATAAATAAGACTGCCTTTCAGTTATACACTGGAAAAAGATAAACTGGGATCTGTTTTTATGGCACTTAAATAATCCAGTGAGATTATTTAAGAAGGATGGAAATCAAAACAAGCATAAAAAGGATAATAATGCAAAGAATTTTGAGACTCTCTAAAAAAAGTCAGTACCTAAATTTTAATCTTAAAATTGGCTTGCAGGAAACAGGGAAAATCAAGCATTTCCTTTCCTGTTTTCCCCATTACAGACCTTACTGTATTGAAGAAAGGTCAGTGGAGAAGATGGCACCCTGCAGGGCCTTTTCCCTGAATGTATTCTTTGCAGATATCTGTAGATTATTTAAATTCAGCTTTGATTCAGGACAGACTAGCTTGTAATGTGTACTTAAATAATATGTGCTAGAAGTTCGCTGATGTTGGCATTGCTGACTTCATTGCCTAACTGAAAGCTCTCTTTCTAAAGGTTTCCCTGGTATACAAGGAATCCCAGGACCTCCAGGTATGAACTTAATGGCCACTGATTTTGTTCAAGTTTTTCCTGTGCTCTTCTTTAGTGAAGACTCCCAAGAGATGTTTTCTTTGGCTGCTGCCAGTTACTGCCTGACTTACAGAGCACCCAGGGAGTGACCTCTCTGGGGGTCTCGTCACCTCCCTAGGCTCTTCCTGTAGATTGCCTTTCTTGTGTCTTTGATGTGATAGAACCTTGCTCTTTGTGTAGAGCCCTGATAACTTTCTGCTTAAATTGAAGAAGTAGTGTGCACAGGTCATCAGAGATAGCCCAGAGAGTATGGGTCCATTGGGCAAGAAGGGTTGTAAAATGTGAATATGTGCGTGGGTATGTGCATATGTACCAATGTATGTATAGTCATATGTAGATAATTTGTTTTGCTCTCACTTCAGCTCTCTATGTGTTTGCATAAATATAATAAAACAAGGTTTGTAGAGAGAAATAATAGCATTTATTAAATCAAAATAATCCCTGAAGGCTTCCTGCTTTGACTATGTTGCTTGATCTAATAAAACATATTTCTTTTGCCTGTAAATGTTGCCTTTTCCATAGGCTTAACATCTTCACATCCATGACAACACTGCTATTATGTATATATGTACACGTACATGTGTTTGAACTAAACCGCAATATTTGCTTTTTAAAAATTAAGCAAATCACCTGTGGAAACCTGACTCTAGCACATCCTGCAGTGATACAACTATTACCTCCTTTGCTCACATTTTCTATCTTGACAGAGAGCTAAATGTGAAATTAATGTAAGGCAGGGTCAGAGAGTTTCCAGGAAATTTTTCACAGCTTAGGGAGGAGATACTATATACCGCAGGCTGTAATAGTCCCTAAAGAATTCTGTGTGGCAAGACAAGAAAAATGGTAGCTCTTAGTCTGTCATTGCCCTGCAGAAATTACAATTTGTGTGACTTTCATATCTGCCTGCAATATTGCAGAAGGCTCAAAATGGTTTAGCAATCAAGTCTAGTGATTAGTTGTGAACTGAAATAACTCATTAAAGTATGAAGACCTGTGTGACTGTACAAATAGCTAAAAGGAGATTGTAAGCAGTTTTTTTCTAGCTGTTTGACTGCTTCTCTTTTTTTGCCTGTAGTTTGCTTATTATTCCTACAAACAGTTTTGGTTTTAGCATTCCTGAAATCCGCTAGTTTTGCTGAATACTTATTTACTGAAGTTCTTAGATATGCTTTCTCTTTCTAGGTGTGTTTAAGATTTGTTTGTTATGAGATAAGGAAGAGTGTAACAGCTAAATTAACCCTTGTGTTGTCAGTTTTTTTCTACCCAGCACAAGTTAATTAAACTAAATCTCAGAAAGGCAGTTAGTACAGAATAAGAGTGTTTGTCCAGTGACCTAAACAAAGTGAGTTATTCTGAGCTGTACTGTGTATGTAACCTCAATTTTGTATAAGCCACCAATAGTAAAAATACAGTCCTTTTTTATTTTGTACTAGCATTTTTCTGTTTCTCTGTGAAACCTAATGGAAGCTAAGGTGTTGATAATGTTACTGTCTCTTTGTAACTTTTTTTCATTTATGCTCTACTCTGTCCAAAGGCCTACCACTTCCAGACAGGGTAGGATCACCTGGTGTCCCTGGAGAGAGAGGTGAAAAAGGTGAAAAGGGTTCTCCAGGATTCTCTTTACCTGGACCCCCTGGAAGAGATGGTTTCCCGGGTCCCCCAGGGTTGCCTGGCCCACCAGGTCCACCAGGAGTAACAGGTAGGTAAAACGCTCAGTTGCTTTTCACAATGAAGACTCAATAATGCACATTGCATGCACATAAAAAAGTATAAGGAGACAAGATTATAGAAGCTGTAATCAGAATGCAGCTACACCATGGAAGAAACATGTCTGAGTTGTTCATAGATAAGTAAAAGCTGTTCCGTGATACAGCAAGCCACTTGTTTCCTTACTAGGACAAGGATTCTTTGCTAAATGTTTTTATAATTTCTTCAGAAGTACATTGTGGACTTACAATATAACAAAATAATTAACATTGGTACATATTGGTTTCCTCTGTGTCCTAATATGCCAATTTAGAGTTATTTATAAATTTTTAAATTAAAAAAATAACAGCTACTAATATTGTTCTTGGCATAAAAGATAGCTGTTCAATGTAACAATTTACAAGTATGCAGTACCCCTCTATGTAACAGGTGTAAGAACTGCTGACCAAGATACTACTCTGCTAGAGGTTTTTACTGTAAAATGAAATTATCTTACAGGAGAATGGGGTCAACACTTGCTTTACAGACATAAATGAAAAACTAGTAATGATGTGACAAATGCATAATAATATTAGTAATAATGACAACAATGTTATACAGCTATAGATAATCAGATTCTGATGAAGTATTTTTAAAGAGAAAAACATTTTGGTTTTGCTCTGCAATGAAAAAAGTACGTATGAAAGTGGTCCGTCCATGCTTAATAGCTCCTTACAACTGATGTTTTACTTCTTTTATTGAAGGCAAACTTTTTCTATAGGTGATACTGATGGTGTAAGTTAAATTGTCATTTCAACACAGATAATGATATCCCTATTACAGTAGTTTAGGTAGTCTAGAGCTATTGAAAGGAACATTATTCTCTATATAATTCCTAAACCAAAAATACTTGGTTCAAAAACAGTTGAAGATGTCTAGTTGTTGCTGGGTTTCCCAATGAAGCAGTAGAAAATCCAGCATCTAGAATTAAATAGCTATATCTTACCTGGCCCCTAAAAATAAGAGCAATTTCTGGTTTTAATGCAGTATGTTTCTGTCACTGATAAATTTTCGTCCTTCCCCAAACACTTCTTTAGCTTTCTTCAGGTGCATAATAGAATCATAGAATCATAGAATGGTTTGGGTTGGAAAGGACCTTGGAGGTCATCTAGTTCCAACCCCCCTGCCATGGGCAGGGACACCCTCCACTAGACCAGGTTGCTCAAAGCCTCATCCAGCCTGGCCTTGAACACCTCCAGGGATGGGGCATCCACAACCTCCCTGGGCAACCTGTTCCAGTGTCTCACCACCCTCATAGTGAAAAATTTCTTCCTAATGTCTAGTCTAAATTTACCCTCTTTTAGCTTATACCCGTTACCCCTTGTCCTCTCACTACACTCCCTGATAAAGAGTCCCTCCCCATCTCTCCTGTAGGCTCCCTTCAGGTACTGGGAAACAGTTTTATCTGTTTTCATTTAACTGTTGTTTGTCAAACTTCACATAAACATTTTGCCTATTTGTCTTGGACTAGAATGATGTCAGATTGTCTTGGGTCAGAACGTGTGCCATAACATCTAACAGAACAAGCACAGTTTGTATTCTCATATCAAGCCTGCTAAATATTCTTGTTACCTATTTCAGTTCCTAACATATGAAGTTTCTTGTTTTCAGGAAGCTTGATCAGTGTGAAGTTAAGCAGATGTAAAACTGATCTTGACCTAGAACATTTCCTAAAACATTGAAAACAAAAGTCAGGGTACAAAAAACTCTGCTTTATTACTTTCTCCAGAACTTCAATATTCTCCATTCTTTTCAGGGTCAAAACAAAATGTTTTCACCCAGAGCATTTTTTCTTGGTCAAAATTTACAATAAAAATAGATTTTATGTAGAAGTTGTTTGTAACCTTATTATGGCAAAGCCTGTCTTTTTTCTGTAATTCTTGGGGTTTCTTAAGTAGTATATATAAAATCAGAATATAGAACCCCACTTAACTTTTTCAGACTAAAACAAATAAATAGAAAAATAAAATGCTATCCTGACTTGTCACTACTCATAGATACATTCAGCTGGGACATTCATAAATGCAGCCCTATAACAGAAATTTGCACTTGTCAAACGGTATTCTTTATTGCATTTCCATTGCAGATGGAATTGATCAATGCCAGCAGGGAGAACCTGGTGCACCAGGTACTCCTGGACCTCCAGGAAGAGATGGATTTCCAGGAGAGATGGGAGAGAAAGGTAATAACTATTTTAAAGTGATTGCTTTCTAATGCTTTGTACCATAGAGTTTGGGTATGTAAAGAGGCTGAACAAATTAGGCTAGATCCAGAGAAAGTATACTTAAAATTAGTTAAGCAAATAGTTCGTGGAGATGGAAGATGTTTCTTGAGTCTCTGGTGAGTAAAAGAAGGATATTGGGTATTGAGTTGTGTGACACAAACTTAACTTACATTTCACTTAGCCTACACATTTCTGGCAACTGATAAAGGATGGTATAGCTCTGAAAGAGGAGCTGGGAAGAAATAAAGGGTTGAGTATAGCCCCAGTAAGTGTAAATTTAACAGTTCATGGCAATTTAAGATGTGAATTCTGAGATGAAGGATTAGAGAGGGAGAGATGGGTTGGGAATGGAACTGGTTTATGAATCATTGTCATGAGTATAAGTGAAGCTTAAGTTGTAACACCTGTAAATAGGGCTGTGGTGTTTAGCAACATTGACTAAATGGACATACACAAAAATATGTTGCACTCATTTACACGATGGATGATCCTTCCTAATTTCATTCTGCTTACTGCTTTTGTAAAACTGCAGAATTTCAGTGGCTTTATAATATAGATTCTCCTTTTTCTGCTTTAATCTTTTTATTTGTTCTATACTCAGTGTATATTTGTCTTATTCTTTTTGATCCTCTTTAGCCCGGTCCCTGTTAACCATTCTGTTAAATATTATCCCTAGGATAAGACTTAAGTTGATTTTCATGACATTTGTTTAAAAATTTTAGAGAATTTTGAGTGTCAGTTTGCTGATAAATTGTCTTTGAAACATATTATTAGAAGTAATATATTTATTTTTATTCTTTCAACATGAAGAGTGTTAAACTGACATTTGCCCCTCAATCCACCTGCTTGCAGTTGTCTTCAATGTTTTAATTGTTATTTATTAGTTTTGTTGGTTTTCTTTCAGGTGACAAAGGTGAATCCTGTGCCTTTTGTGATGTGGGACCTCCTGGACTTCCAGGACCACAAGGGCCCCCAGGTCCAGCAGGTAAAAACTCATTAACTGAGAATTAACTACATAGGCTAAAATCTAAAAATGCAGTGTATATAATTAATTACTTTTTGTCCCACTAATCAAATTGCTTGTTCAGCTAATGAAAGGAAGGTGGAATATTCCTATTTTTGGCCTGATTACAAATTTTCACTGCAATGAACAAGAATTACCAAGAAAGTCAAAACTGGCCACAGTGGAGGGTCTTTGCAAACCATGGCCCAAATATTTTCACAGAAGACAATGAAAGTGAAAATAATGTGGAAGCATTTTCTCTGTGTGCCCAGGCTTGGCAGTGACCCATACATACATTCCCAGTCCTAGCATTAAATTGTGTGGAAAAAAAAAAATATATTTGTCTGCTAACCTATGAGAGAAGTGCCACATGCAAACAGTGGTATTATATTTAATGCTTGTTCTAGTGGCTGTGAAGAAAAATGAATGTATTTTAGGTAGTTTCAAGACTGCAGTGGTTGCATGATAGGTCTAAATACTAACGTGAATTAATTCCTCTGTCAAATGAATCATCAGCTTCTGAACTCATGAATGGCTACACATACAGCCAAAGAGCACATGATCCCAGACAGCTTCACTGATTTTAGCGATGTTGGGTTCATGTAACAGAATTAGACACTTTGAGAATGATCACAAAGAATTTGCATACAATGAGCTATTTGTGAAAGCATGTAGTAAACAGAATTGCATTTTTGTCTCGCTGATAAGGTTTTCCAGGACAATCAGGTTTCAAGGGTGAAAGAGGCTTACCTGGACTTGATGGCCTTCCAGGGGTACCTGTAAGTAATGTCTTGCCAAATGCTGTGTGTCTTATTCTGCATGCGATCAAAAATCATGTGATCATCAGTGTGTTTGTGTAATAGTTCTGTTTAAAAACAGCCAGGCACAATGATATGATAAAATTAAGGAGCTAAGCCTAGCAAAATAAATGAGGAAGCAGTGTGGTTGAGCTGTGAGAGGAAAAAGCTGTCAGGAATGGGTTACATTTTTGTGCTTACGCATCATATGAACTCAGCAGGATGCATGACCTTCTGGCTTAGCAAGCTAAGCAGTGGAGTTGGGAAAAAAGTAGGATTTCACATGGAACAGATGCAGGTCTGCCCTGACTTTGTGAATCTCTCCAATAACTCTTTGCTATTGTGTACATACATATTGAGAGAGAGACAGTGCCATCTAGTGTACTGTAAGCAGTCTGATACTAGCATCCAATATGCTTTGACAGTTTGTCTGAGTTTTGGGATATGTGTGCAGTATATTCCATAAACCATAATTAGTTAGCAGGAAAGCTGAGTAGTTTTGGAGAAATAAAGGAAGACTGTGAAAGGGATAGTATCCTGATAACATGATCATTTGTAAATTGTGTTGACACAGCATAACACAGCTCTCGGTGAGTAAGGCTGGATATCAGAAGCAGAACAGCCATAAGCATAGCACTTGCCTAAAATGTAACAAGTTGCTCCTAAATGAGCACTGTACTAGCACAACTACATTTGATCTTGTCAGATTTCACTTGACTGTCCCTACATACACTGTGGTATGCTGTCAAGACCTACCTTAGCATACAGGTTCCTGTAGTATGACGTGGATTTTGACACCATTCCTAATGTAAGTAGACTGAAATTGTCAGAGTTTTCCCAGACCTTTTTTTCCCAGAGATGTTTTCTCCTTCCAGCCAATCATTTTTGGTAACATCACTTTGCAGTGACAATCATGTGTACTAACTTTAACATACACTGGAGTTATGCAAGCTCCGTCACCAGTGGTGAAAGGGAGGCACCATCAGGCATTAAACCAACCAATCAATATTAATTCCTTTCTCAAGGAATCTGTTTCTCTCCCTTGAGTATAAATAAAGCCTAGATGCCTGATTTTAGCTGTTGTCTGAAATGGAGTCCATTCTCTATTTCCACCACAATAAACAGAATAGTGTTACTCAGCTACTGAATTTACTATGATATAAGTGGGATCCATGAAAGAAACAGTGGAGAAAAATCAAGACTTCCTAATGTATTTAAGCTTTTTCAATGTCTAACATTTGTTCTCAGCACATGTTTTGCCACACTTTTATAGTTTCATTTTATTGCCTCTTAAGTTCTGTTCGTGTCTTTCATCAGATGAGGGCTGGCTGCTGTTCTGAATGCTTTGAAGCTTGCTTTGCTCCACAAAGTTCAGCCAGGTGGTGATCCAGCATATAGTTTATCTTGGAAACACTACGTAGAGGCCAGCCTCGCAAGCTCACATTGTTCAGAGCTGTGCCAGAGCATACAAGTCCAATCCAGGATGCACCAAAGCTAATGGAAAGATTACCTTTGACTGTACTGTGGTTCAGGTTTTAGTGGAGGGTACACATTAGCCATAAGCAGTGGACATTGCCCATGAAGTTTGTACTTTACTACCCCAGCAAATAGCTGTGATTCGCTTAAAATTAGAGAGACTGTTCCTATGAGAAAAGTTAATGTAAGTCCTAGAAACTTTGTGGGGAAAAATTAGAATTCTAAAAATCCTATAGGTATATTATTATGTAGATAATTTCTTCCCAGGAGAGCTTACAGAACTCTTCACCGAGCATGTGCATAGTACTCTGATAGCACCGACTGGCTGTGGTTGTTAATTGTACAAAACTGATGATCATCAGTAGTGAAAGGAAATGTGTATTTGCATTAGCTAAATGTCAGAAATAGACTACCCAAGGAGAAGGCTTTCAGCCTTTAGTTAGCCTTAGCTCTTTTGCAAATAACATTTGAGATTTGTGTAAGACAAGGAATTTAATCTCATAGACAATCTATATATTTGATTAATATTATAGTTGTTTTTAAAGGTTTTGAAAGAAAAAAAGCATGAGTGGGGCTTGCATAAGCAGTTTAAACCTGTAAGTTTGGCTGAGCTTGTCTTTGCATACTGGAAGTATGCTATTTTCCTGTATTAGTACTACTTCTGCTGGTATTGCAAGTTGTCATGGAAATGTAGAAATACTTTTGTTGCATTTGTATCAGGGAAATAGGTTCCACAGTGTTACAGAAGTTAGCTTTTAAAGGTTGGGGCAGACGCTTTAACTCTGAAAAGGCTTTTTTAAAAAAACCTGGATTACCTTAATGCTGATATTGTATAAATATGCATAACTAAAATCCAGTGAGTAGTCTATTGAGAATTCAGCAAAGTTTTTTGATGTCATGGCCTGCAGTTCCCGTGTAAGTGGTTTAAGTTTTTATGCATCATCTGAAACGATATACCTGTGGTATGGTAAATGACAAAATAGTCAAGACAAGACTTAATGGTTTACTTGATTTGGGTCTACTCTTTAATTTCTGAATATTTGTTTTATTTTGTATCAGTTGAAGGGTTGGTAGGGCAACTGATGACATCTGAATTTATGAAATTTCAGGGCCCCCCCGGCACTCCAGGACTTATGGGCAGCCCTGGGGCAAAAGGAGAACCAGGAGATTTCTCTTATCCTTCTATCCTGAAAGGTGACAAAGGAGATCCTGGTTTACCAGGACAACCAGGTACTCCTGGAAGAGAAGGAAGACCAGGAAAAGATGGTTTGCCAGGTCTCCAGGGTCCGAAAGGAGCAGCGGTATGTGTGTTTCTTTATGTTTACATATTGTCCTACTGTGTATTTCTTTATGTTTATGAACTGTCCTAGACACATCTTTCAGATCAGAATTCACCTGTTTTTATTCCCTATACATGTTTTATGTTTGGTGGCTTCATTCATTGTTCCACATTTTGTCCTTACCTTGAATAGTTCATTCCTCCTCAGAGGAGGACTCCAGATTCCCTGGAACTAGCGAGGAAGATGGTCCTTCAACAACAGAGTATTTCAGAGTTAGATTTTAACCCTTTCTTTTTACATGTCATGCAAATAAGTCATCTGACTCAGATGTATTCAGACTGCATGGCTTATTACTTTCAGGCCTATAGAGCAAGGTTACTTCCCCCACACAGTTGTGTGAATGGGCAATAGTTTTGTTCCTTACTCCCTTTCTCACAGCTTGATAGTGAGAACTAGTGTGGATGATTTACCTGATATCTGAAGATGATTGAAGGAATGCCGTTAGCCGAGTACGGATCATTAAGACAAGATTCAACTCTGTTCTAGCATACTTCTCATCTTGTGGAAACTAATGCTTCAAAGTGTTGCATTGTATCAGCTGATACAGGTGTGGAGCTGAATGGGGAGCTTACATCTGCTCCCACATCCACCACTGGGATCATAGTCTAAATGGTCCAGTTACCTGCATTGCACACTAGGTGTGGTTTCCATGTGCTACTCCATGTGGAGCCCAGTTCTGTTTCCATTGAACTCAGTGGTTAAAAAATCCACTTTTCCTCAGTGTTACAAGTTACAAAATATTCAGAGGGAGAGGATGATGTGTTCTGTCTTGACAATCAGGCAAGAAGTACACTTATGCTTTTCAAAAATTAGGGTACAGCTGGCTTGAAAGGAGAACGTGGTCCCCCTGGCCAACCTGGATTCCCTGGAGTACGTGGTGAAAGAGGTTTTCCTGGCCCTCCTGGGATAGGCACCGCAGGGTTACCTGGTGACAAAGGAGACAGAGGCTTTGCTGGAACCCCAGGTTTACCAGGCCTTCCAGGTATATGCTATAGTATGCTTTTTAAAAAAACAAATATTCCCTTTTAGTGGTACAACTTAGAAGGTCACCGGAATTTAAGAATTTAATAAAAAAAAGACTTTCTAATTTAAATCAGTGTTTGCTTTCAGCATTATACTGGAAAATCTTTGAGGGCAGTTTTCTTTAAGAGTTTGTTAGGCCAAACAGGATGGTTTAGGTTCATCTGTCAATCTTCTACAAAATAACTTAATAACAAGTCAGTTGTAATGTCATGGATGGACTAACACTTCCGGCTAGGTGAAAGTCCCTTGTTTAATTTAATCAGTTCCTGTACTTAATACATCTTTGCATTCACAGGAGCAAAGGGTGAAGCAGGACGAACTGTACCACTCCCCGGACCTCCTGGGGCAGATGGCCTTCCTGGGCCACCTGGTTTCCCTGGACCCCAAGGTACAGTAGCCTGTTAATTTGTGTATGATGATCATAATAGTCTGTTCCCCAGAAGCTAGCGTTTGTATTAACATTTGCTTTGTTTTCACTTGCAAAGGTGACAAAGGGAATCCTGGGCTTCCAGGTAGACCTGGTCTGCCAGGAGAAAAAGGTGCTGTTGGTCAGCCAGGTATAGGGTTCCCTGGACCTCCAGGACCCAAAGGTAAGATAAAGTTATCCATCTAACAGAGCTGGTGTAACTGGAGTGTGGATGGAGGTCTGCACTATCACCCAGACATGATTGCATGAGATTTGAGAGGTGCAGTTGAGGAACCTCCCTTGTGAAAGTCCACAAGCACCACAATAAGCATACTTTCAGTGAACATGTGCTTCATGCAGTGGTGTAGTGCAGATACAGACAGTGTCAAGGTGACTGCCAGAATAGAGAGTGATATAGTACAACAACTTACGTTGCAGCAACTGAGGTTGCTGAGAGATAAGATGACCTTCTGAGAGATGAAGCATTGTATGTGGTTGGTCAAACACATGCTGACGTAACTATGACATTTTTGGGCCAGAGCTAGCAGCTGTGCTGTGTCCCAAGTGGCTGAAAGTGGTTTGGTTAGAATACCAGTTTATTCAGCCTATGTTTAGTCTTCACTGCATGGTCATTGTCAGGGTATGCACTTAGCTTAGAGGGACTCTCAATATTCATATTCTAGTTTGGGATTTTTGAGAAATGTATTTCATAGTGCTGCTGCTACTCATTTAGGACTAGATGACTGAGCTTTCAGAGGCCACTTCAATCCCAAAAATTCTTGTGTGTCTTCATTATTATTTCATTTATTATAATTCCACACACCAATGAACTGGGAGGTTCAGAAAGACTTAATAAGGAGAAAGGGCAAGTCTTTACCTGTGACCACCTCTAGTTCCTCCAAGACTGGCATGAGACAAACCTGAACAGAAGAGGCCTGTTGCATCTGCAAGAAAGATTGCTGTGTGCTATTTGATGCCAGCAAGAAAGGAATGACATATCAAATACATTGCTTTCAAGGACCCTTCCTTGAATTCAACTCTGCACAGTGACTTTCCTGGGGCTTAGCCTAAAAGCTGGATTTCCTACTCCCTGAGACCTTTGCTTGGGAAAAGAGCTCCATGTCAATTTATTGAGCGTGCGCTGATGTTGAGTGAGTGCTATCTTTAAAGTGATTTGCAGTGTTGTATATATTCCTACCTGCATTCCCAAGGTTCAGTGCATGGGCCAGCTGTGGCATAGAAACCTTCTGTGTGCAACCCACACTGGGACATGTAGGACAGGCCACATGACAAATACTGAACAAAAGGTGTTGATTCACATATGGATTTTGTTGTGCATCCCTCAGTCTGATGCCCTGCACATTAAGTTGCCTCTTCTGAAGAAGACTTTGGGAACCCAGTTTTGCAGACAGGGTGTTTCTCAATAATATGAAACCACAAGGCTGTTAAGAGCAGACATTCAGCATTTATTTCTTCTGGGTGGCTGTTTCTCATCTGGAGCCAAATGCTGCATGAAGCTCAGTGTTTGAACCTCTATTGAGACATTTGGGTGCTGGCATCCCCAGAAGTTTGATGTAAAAGACTACACGGAACTTTTTAAACAAGTCCCTGTGAGGATGGGAATAGTTCAGTTAGAGGCTTGAAGAAGCAACAGAGGAGACTGACAGACAGAGACAGTAATGATGCAGGTTTTGTTTTGTTTTGTAGGTTTCCAAGGTCAGCCTGGCTCACCTGGTCTGCCGGGGACTCCAGGAACCCCTGGCCTGGATGGTTTGCCAGGTGTACCGGGTTTACAAGGTCAAAAAGTAGGTGTCAGCTATTAATACTGTTATCTGTGTCTGCCCGTGTTAACAGGAATGTGTGCAAAGATCCTGTTCTTTAAAAAAAAATTTTAAAAAGTTGGCCAAACTGTCCTTCGTCTTACGTTTTGCACTGTGCACACAAAGGAACAGAGTGGGTGGATGAACGCTTGACATTAGCACTAAAGGGCTTTCAGCTCTCCCCTGAATTCATGCATACAGTCAGTGAATGAATTCTTGGTTCTGATGTGTTGATTCCCAATCTATCATGTTTCTTTGGCTAGGGTGAACCTGGTGTAGGCCTCCCTGGCCCTAAGGGATTGCCAGGCCCACCAGGCCCAGCTGGCATCCCTGGAGAGAAGGGAAATCCAGGGCTGCCGGGCTTACGTGGCGAGCAAGGCTTTCCGGGCATACCTGGACAGCAAGGATTCAGAGGTAACATCGCCGGAAAAATACAGCTCTGTATTTCTGTTTCTTTTTTAATGTCACTCCCCTGTAGAAGCAGCAAAAAGTCTGTTCACCACTGAGATATCCTACTGATATCCTGCTGATATCTCAGGGTATTGCCCTTTTTCCTTCCCCTCGTTTTCTCCTACCAACAGTAGCAAATGCTAGCAACAAAGAGCAGCCCTTCCTCCGAGCCCAGGCAGGAGGTGTTAGAGGCTGAAATGAGCTCTTGCTGGCCAAGTGCTTCCAAAGCACTTTGTCTAGCATCTCCAGCAAACGAGATTTCAAATAACATTGAAGGACACTCAGTCTATGTCTCTGCCTGCAGGTGACCCCGGCCTCCCAGGACTGCAGGGCTTGCAGGGCCCTCCAGGTGCTCCAGGGCCAGGCCCGCAGGGGTTGCCAGGGCCCGCTGGGCAGCCAGGACCCCAGGGACCACCAGGTGAGAGGAAAATACTCCCATGACGGTGCTTAGGAGCAGACATTTGGCATAAATGGATATTGGTGTTGGTAAAAGCATTGCTTGTGGACTGTCTGGCAGTGTGAGGTCAGTGCAGGTGCATGAGGGCACATTTTGGTGGGTTTCCTCCGTCTGGTCCAAAGCACAGGGAGAGGCTTCCTGAGAAAATTCCTGCCATTTTGTTCAGTCGCCTCAGGTCATTGGTGGGTAATATTTACAGCATCAAAGCCTCACTTAGAAAATGGGGACTGTTTCTGCTGTCTGGCTTTGAGTCTTCATTCTGCATGCCATGTAATTTCTGAACCTCAGATGGACATTATCAGATATTTTTGTTAACATTGTTCACGTTCTCCATTAAGGACTAATCCTGTATCTTCTGTTTTTCCTAGGATTTCCTGGAATAAAAGGAGAAAGGGGATTCCCTGGTATCCCTGGTCTAGATATGCCAGGACCAAAAGGGGAAAAAGGTAGCCAGGGCCAGCCCGGAGTACCAGGGTCTGTGGGGCTCCCTGGCCTGCCAGGTCCGCAGGGGGCTGTTGGACTGAAAGGATCAGCAGGTAAACATCCTTCTCCTCAAAAACCAGCATCTTTGACAACTGTATTATTAAGTTGGGGTAGCGTGCCCTTTCACTTAGCTAGGAATTGATCCATCAAAGAGCCCAAGCTTGGGAGAACACATGGGCTGACATCAGAAAAGCAGCTCTGTGCATGTGTAACTGAACTGCTGCTCAAGGCCTTTGATGGATTGAATCCAGAAACTTGTGGGGACTAGCCTTTAACCTGTAATAATGAAACAATTCCAGTGACAGAATTTGGTTTTAATAATGCCTTTGTTAATGACAACATCATTTACTGTAACAGGAAGTTTTAAGAATCTGTCAAAAAAAATTGCAAAGTGTGTTATATTCCCCTTTTCATAACATTATTTTTAGGGTTGTTTTCTCTATCAAGCTATTTTAGATTAATCATCTTCTTTGTCACATTTTTCCTTAAGTAGTGCAATTCCTGATATGATAGGGAGTAAATTATTCCATTTCTTGTACTTCTTTACACTGCTTGCTTTGCTTCTGTTATTCACTATCTCACTTTGGTTTCAGGACCCAAAGGAGAAATGGGAGTTATGGGAACTCCTGGGTTGCCGGGAACTCCTGGACCAGTTGGAGATCGAGGGTTGCCTGGTGAAAAAGGTAAGAAAGAGATTTTCTCAAAATCAAAACTGTAAAATCCACCTTTTTCACAGCAGAAGATAAATCTGGAAATAATCAGAGATAAGGAGCATGCTTGGCATAAGAAATGTTTTATGTCAAGTAACTTCCCTGTAAGTTAGAAATAGGATAATTTAGAAAGCCATATACTAGGAACAGCCATGTATTTGGGCACCGAGCCCAATTTTTCAACAATGTAAGGGTTTGCAAGGTACGAGGATGCTATAGATATTACTCTGAGAAAAATACTGTGTTTGAAATTACAAAAAGCAATCCGGAAGGTCTTAATTAAATCCTTCAGATAATGCCCTGTATTACTGCCAAACTTCTATCCCTATTGTTTTGAGAGTCTAGAATTAACAGCTGTGAGGCGGGAAAAAATATGTCAACTTTTTTGACAGAGTTGTTATGAAGTCCTGGTAACTTCATATGAGATATATGAGGTGTTCCAGAGCATAGTATTTGGTGCTTAAAATCAGAGTAAATAGCTAATTTCATTTGTTTGTTGCCTACTAAGTATTTTTGGAAAGTTTTGTATGCCACTGTAATATTCTGTGCTATCCTTTTATAGGTAGCCCGGGTTTCAAAGGTGTAGTTGGACCACAAGGTGATCCTGGTGTCAAAGGAGATAAAGGTGAAGCTGGTCTCCCAGGAAAACCTGGAACAATGGACACCATGGACATGGTTAGTCTCAAAGGCCAAAAGGGAGAACAAGGAGAAAAAGGTAACTTTAGTCTCTAACTGGATCAGTGTAACTAAGACTCATATACTGTTAAGGAGCAATGCTTTTGAGTTCAGATGTATTTTAGTTTTAGACAGCAACTTTTAAGATAAGATTAAAGAATTTCACACAGCAAATGCAGATATTTTTCCAGTATTTTTCAACTCCATAGAAACAAAGATTAATCATAGTCAGAAGGAGTTTTGGATGGATGGAAGAGGTTCAGTTTGCCCTTATAAAGTCCATTTTACCCCTTTTATCAGAAGACTCTCAAAAGAACTGTTAAAAGTAGAAACTAGAGCTTACCAGAAGAGAAAAGGTGTCTTTTATGTAAAATATATAGTGGAAACACTTTTCTGGCCATGAAGACCAACTCGTATTGTAAGAAAAAGTGGGCAGCCTTTTTTTGGCACGTTTCTTTGTGACCTGAAGAAATTTCAAGAAAGACTCACATGTATGCCACTAATACCAAAAGATCAACTTAAATCAGTTTAGAAACATCTGGAAATAGGCAGGAGAGAGGTAATCAGCTTTCTATTTGGAAACTTAATGGTGGTAGAGTTAGGTTTTTTTAGACAATGCATTCTTTTGGGGTTTTATTATTAATGTTACATGAAGATTTGGTTGTTTAAGTTCATTCTCTCTCCTGTTTTTCTTTTCAGAGAAAAAGTAGTGTATATTTTATATATTTTTGTTATTTGTACTTTTTTATTATGAGTTACTTTAACTTAAAAAATCCCATAAGAGTTTTAAAATAAATGATAACTGTTTTAGTTAAAATAGAAATGTAGGACTTAGAAGGGAGCTACCGAGATCATGTAGTCTTCATTTCCCTCAACCAAATCCTTCAGCCTTTCATTGTATATTGTATTTTTTGAAATAATTATCATTCTTGTTACCCCTTCTGACTTCTCCACAATTTGACTGCATCCTTGTTAGAGGGGACTTTGCTGAAACAAGTGAAGTACTTCAACTTAGACCCTGCTAGAACAAAATTTCCCTTTCTCAGTTTGTGGTTAGCTATAATCCTTAGTCCTTTTCTTCTGTACTGCTGCCTGTGCAATCGTTTTTCATTCTGTATGCATGCTTTTGACTTCTCCTTACTGCATATGTGGTGAATGACACTTTTTGAATGTCAAGTGTTGATTTTCAACCTTTACTCCAACTCTTCAAAATCCTTCTGCAGTCTAATCATGTCCCCTTTTCAAGCCTTTCCAGTTTCGTGTCATCTGAACATTTCATCAATGTAGTCTCTGTTGGTCCCAGGACAAAGCACTTGAGACTCGTTTCCAGTTTGGCAGTGAATCACCAATAACTGTACTATGTTATATTTGAACTGTGAGAACCAGAGAGTTTCCCAATCTAGGTACCTCTTATCTCCATGTCCTGATTACTTGTCAGAATGAGATCTGGGCTGGTGTATCCCAGTTGGGTCTCAGAGAAACCTAGGTGTAGAGATAGGCTGTACCTCCCAGCTTGGACAGCCAGGGAGGGCAGAAATAAGTGTGGAGTCCATCTGCCTCTTAAGCTGAGATGCAGCTTCTAAGAGCACTTTGAGGCTCCCAGCCTATAAAGATTTAATCTTGATTATTTTTTATCATTTGTTTCTTATTTTGATATATATATATATTGTGGTATGAAAAGCCTGAAAACAAAACCACATAGGTTGTTTTTGATTACTTATCTACTATTGGCCTGTAGGTTGACTGATTGATAATTAGTTTTATTTCCTTTCCAGAAATACGAATTAGGCATACTGGTTACACGTTTATTAAGAAGCCTTTGCTGAGAAATTCAAATGGCTAATTTCTTTGGTTTCTAACTTCTTCATCTCTTCAGCACTAATAACGCACGCTTGCAAACTTGTATGCTCTACCTTTTCCTGACCACACAGAGTCTACAGATTGGCCTGGCTCACACAGCCTGGAAGGGTAGGTTCCAAACAGACCTTGGCCTGCGAATTTCTACTCTTACTCTGACCATCTCATCCTCTTTGACCCAAAGATCCTTTGTACCAGCAGAGAAAAATAACCTAGTTATACTCCATAGCTTTGCTGATCTATTAGCTGCCTTCATCTCTCTAGGCATGAATATCACAGTAATGTTGTAACAAGGTCTAAAATACAATTTGTGCACAAAAGACACAGTATCTTTATGGAAGATTGTCAATGATGTGTAATGAAAAAAATTGGTTTTGGACATCTTGGGATGTTTTAAATAAAATCTGCTTTCTTAAAAACGTCCAGTGTGCTATGTTCAGTAACCTATTGTCCTGCACTTTTATGCAACACTAGCAGAAAGTGTTATGACGAAAAAGCTTGGACCTTAAAGCTGGAGAAGGGACATATCACAGAATAAGAAGTGGAGCTTTCTGGAATGATGAAGATACTTTAACATTAGATAGAACTGAGGAAACAGCAATTTTTTGCTGTGAACTAGTTGTTCACATGTTCCCTTTTAGACAGCAGAACAGTCAAATCAATCATTTCTGTTAACATGTGATATTGTCTGGCACTTCTGAAGTAGCTCATTAATCTAATTCAAACACGTTTCTTTGCACTTTCTTTTAAATATATAACTTGCCTTGTAATTTGCACAGACACCTGTAAAATTGCCATAGTTTGCAGCTTTTCCTCAGCACTGGTTTAGTGACTGGAGAGTTGTGTTCTACTCATGTGACTCTACTGTACGATGTATGAAGCTTGAATTCAGCCATTTCCTTGTTCAGCAGAGAGAAGCAACAGTGATCAAAAATAAACTAGAAGGATTATTATATGGCATGGTAAATTTTGGTAAAACTGATCTCACTGTGTGTGTTTTCTTGGTGTCCAGGGGACCATGGAGCAACAGGAGAAAAAGGGTTACGTGGGGATTATGGAGAACCAGGAATTCCAGGAAAGGATGGTGAACCTGGTACTCCAGGACATCCAGGTATGTCTGAAGCTAGCAACAGAGAGACTGATCATCAGGTATTTTAAATCACGTTAATTAATGGGACTCTTAATTTCTCTGCTGTCCATAGGACCAAAAGGTGATCAGGGCCCCCCAGGGTACCCAGGGGATCCAGGAATTCCAGGACAAAAAGGATCGGTTGGTGAAATGGGTTTGCCAGGTACTCATTACAGGGAATTTCTTATTATTTTTTTGTTCCTCAAGTTAATAAAGAACATTATGAGACCTGTATGGAATATTTGTTGGTGTAGATCTACTAAACAGTTGCACTATTTGCAGTGTCTGAACTTTAGGCTTTTGGGACATTGCTTTCTCAATCCTGTTGTGATATACAAATAATAGGATGGTTTCCTAAGTTTCTGCATGTGAATCTTTTAGCTGGATATGTAGGATTTGTGTATTTCTTGCAGGCAGCAGTTTTTCAAGGGATATCTATTTGTCTGCCTTTGCTAGTGTAAGAACTGCATTAAGCTTCTTGTGTATTTTCCCCCTTCTAAAAAGTTTGGTGAGTTGCTGTGCACTGCATGTTAACTACAAACTGTAGTGGTTTGGGAAAAGTGTTGTTATGGAGGGGACTGGTAACAAATAGAATGGAGAAGAACCTGTATCTCAACACGGAAGCTTTGTCTCCATTCAGATGGCCTTGTGCCTAGCATATTTGGGAAATCAAAGGTGAAAGACTGAAATGGTAACAGTGGATAGAAAAATTTGCTACAGCAGAGTCCCTTTGTCACTGTGGTCCTGTTAGAAATTATTCAAATAAACACAAACTTTTATTCAAATAATATTTTTAGCATGACCTCTGTTCACTCTGAATCCAAGATTGTGAGGAGAGCTTATCTTCCCATAGAAAGTCCCATTTAGAGAGTGAATCTCCAAAGTTAATTAATTTACTAGCTATTTGGTGAGTTACATTGCTTTTCTAGCTCTGAATAGCTAAGGCAACACTGAAAAATCATTGTCAACACTGCTGGGGTACCACTTGTTCTGATACGCCCATTTTTCTTTTTCTCTTACCAGGAACACCTGGAGAAAAGGGTCTGCCGGGAGTACCAGGTTCACCAGGCACACCAGGGTTCCCTGGGCAAAAAGGTGAAAAAGGAGACAAAGGTGCACCAGGTTTTCCTGGAATTGGCTTTCCAGGGGCTCCTGGTGAGAAGGTATTTACACCCCTAAGGATTTAATTATCTGTCTCTAACAAGTACCTCATTTGAAAAGATGTTGTCCTTTAAGCTATTTTATTGTATTTGCCATTATGATCATTTAAATACCTGATGAGAAACTTGAAAGGTGTGCATATGTGCAGGTTTAGATGCATTCTGTTTGATGGCACAGGTATCTCCAGGGTTCTTATTTATTCTGTCTCTTCAAAATAGGCTACCCTACAGTGCTAGGAACATGGGGGAAGGGAAGAATTTTGAAAAATACTACATAAATAAAGTGAAAAGGGCTTCTTACAAACAGAGCAAATATTCACACTGAAATAGTGTTTCTGTACTGTTACAGAGATACTGGGAACATGAAAAAAACCTATAAAATGCTCAAATATTGCTGAAAAGAGAACTGTATTAATACTGTCTGTAAAGTTAATTTAATCTCTAATAGTATTCTAATAGGATTCTCATTTGTTTCACATTCCTTTTCCTAGCTATACATTGACAGTAATAATGAATTTATAAGTAAAAATTATAAAATGAAACTTACTAATCTGGTAACAAATGTGCTGAAGACTTAAAATAAGATTTTTTTTTAAGATGATTAAGTATAGTAAGTAAGTTAAGAGGCTAATTTGGAAAAGACTTTGTAAAAACTGTCAGAAAAATGCATAGAAAACTACTAATTTTCGTATGTAGGTATTAAGCATTTGCTAGAAAACTCAGTAATTTTGAGAGTGGAATTTAATGCTAAATTTAATCCCAAATTACTCTGTTTCTAAATGGAAAAAGAATTAAAATCTTTATGTCTGATGGATAAGAGGGGTGACATCTACCATTGCAAAGAATTAATGTGTGAATTTTATGATGTGTGCTACTTCTTCTAGGGAGAACCAGGAAGAACGGGTAGTCCAGGTTCATCTGGAGATAAGGGTGAAAAGGGTAGTGCAGGAATTCCTGGAATGCCGGGTGCCCCAGGTCCCAAAGGATCCCCTGGCATGGCAGGATTTCCAGGCAAGTGTTTATGCTTTAATAAAACAGAAATTGCAGTGAAAAATTAATATGAAACTTATACCAAATATCCCACGTAAACCCATGTCTTCTTTCTGTCTTTAGGGAGCCCTGGCCGCCATGGAGAAAAGGGTGAAAAAGGACTTCCTGGCTTAAGTGGCATTCCAGGTTTAAAAGGAGAACCAGGTAGAAAAGAAATAGAAAACACCAAATGCTACATAAAGTATTGTTCACCTCCAGGAAGTGGCTGAAACAGATACTGTGGCACTCTAGATCTGTTTTGGCTTGGATATTTCCTGGTACATTCATTTCATAAGCAAAAAAAGACAGTGCAGTTTCCCAGATAAATCTGAATCAGTGTCATGTGGGGCTAATACTTCTGCACTGTTTGTGGAAGAGATTTTGCCACCTTCCACAAGACTGGTTGTTGCTAATAGTTCTGTTGTTTCTGAGTTCATTTAACAACAGTAAAGTTGATCCATGGTCCCAAACCTGAATCATTACACAAGCATTAAAGAGGAGATAGAGTAGGGAGGAGATTAAGTCCATTGTGGTTATGAGCTTAACAAAATTTTTGAACTTGGTGCCTCGTATTCTTAGTTCACTGGCTGCAGGACACATTGTCTCATTGGACAATGGGCTGTGCTATTCACAAGTCTTTGCTGGAGTTTCTGCACTCCAGACTCACTGATTTTCATTATAATTAGCTATGTCAAAATCTGTAATACTTGAACTCTGTCTCACACAGATTTAATTCAGAAGTAACCTCAGAGAAAAGTGACACTGAAGTCATCATGCAGTATCTGCTTGGTGTCTGTGGGTGCAAAAGAATAAGTTAAGCTTTTCTTTAGACGAAAAGAAGTGTAAAAAAAGTCTGATGATTCATAGGTGAAATGCAAATGGCAATGATTTTTCAGGTGAACCTGGCGTTCCGGGTCCTGCTGGTGCCATTGGACAGAAGGGTGAACCAGGTTATGATGGGATTCCAGGTGCAGCTGGTGCAAAGGGTGAACAAGGTACTGTGACTATCATGTTAAGTTCATGGGGTACGAAAATGCACAGAGACAGGCTACACAAGAGTAGCTGGTAGAGGGGTGTGCTGGGTTTGAGGTACTTTGGATGAAACCTTAGAAAATAAAGTTAGTATGGTGTCTTGCGAACTACTAACTATCATCCATCATTGTAAAGCTGATAATTTAGACAAGGAACTGTGTTTCATCAGTGTAATCTTGAAAGAGTTTCTTTCACAAACGCCAGCAATACTTTTAAGAATCGACGTGTTTTGGAATTAATTTCAGTTTGCAATTTAGCTGTGAAATAATGGAGCAAGCTTACCTTTTCTTAAGGTAGAGCTTTCAGTCATACAGGACCCGTTGTGCTAGATACAATACCAATACATAACAAAGACAGTCTCTGCCCTGAAGAACTTTTACGTAAACCATTTATTTAGATTTTATATTTGCATAATAGTTTTGTTGATCAGAGGTTAAATTTAAGTACCATCGCATCTTCTAATTTTTTGATGCCTCTATATTACAGGTATTCCAGGTAGAGGACTTCCAGGATTTCCCGGTGCAAAGGGAGATAAAGGTAAAACCTTTCTTTACTATAAAGATAATTCTGTAATTCAGACATACTTTCTACTTCATTCTTTTACATGCTATACCTTTTCAGAACAGGCAGAAAATCTGAGAGACTCAAATACTAATTTCTGTTACAGTGGAGCATCTTGGACATGAGTTAGATATGCCCTAAAATAGGTAATTATTCATAGTGTGGAATTTACTGCAAGCTGTGCTGTGATGAGGTAATATAAATAACTCCCATCTTTGTGTGCTGTGCTTTTGACTCCAAGTCTTTCTGTTTTCCTACTAATTTTGCAAGAATCAAAGTCTAGTGAGGCTCTGTGCAACAGACAGCTAAAGATAGCAGTTTTGTGGCCAGGATACTGCAGTAATTTTTTTACCTGAGCCTGTTGTGCAGTCCAGATGCAATTTTATTAGTTGCTAAAATAGTTCTTTTCTGTAGCTCAGTAGAGCATGTCTAAGCTGTGCACAGGAGCATGATGCAGAGATGCAAAAAATAGCAGAGACCTAATGAGATTTTACTGAAAATCATTACCTGGACTCAGGACTTATTAGCTTGGGTACAGGCACATAGCTATCACAGTTTCAAGACCACTTGTGGTCTTTGCAGAGTCTGTCACTACACTGTGCTGTGAGAATGACTTGATTGGCTTGAGTCAATGCTTGTTCAAGGTGTCTGTGATGCACCATGCTCCATTTCATGAAATAAGTATGTCCTAGACACTAGACCAAAATAGATACAGTAGTGAAGAAATATCAAACTGCTGCTTATAAATGAAATTGTGTACAATTAAAGGATTTTCAATTTTAAACTTACAAAACCCAAAAATTACTCGGCTAGTCCATCTATGAAATTAACATCACGTGGCAGATTTTGAAGAACTTACATAGCTTGAAATATGAATGCTCTACCTCACTCATTCATTCTATAAATACAGGAAACTTGTGTGGACAATCAAAAGTGATAAACCAAAACCAGAATTTTAGAATATCTTTTATTTACCATCTCAGAGTAATTCATTAATTTCTGAGAGAGCCCTAGTGTTAGAGAACTTATTTTAATAAGCAAATTTTCCAATCCTAGCTCAGTCAGGCATGTAGAATGCAAGATTATGACAACACTTTTCTCACCTTACCCTTCTCTCTCATTTTGTCAGCACAGCTCATTTAAAAATATTTGGTTTTAGAGTAACTAGATATCCAACTGACATAATTTGTGTTCCAAATGTATTGTAGTTCCCAAAAAACAAGTCCAGGATTTAAAGACCCTGTTCTGTTCAGGCAAAGAGACAGGGGTAGTGTTCTTCGTATGTTTTAGTTCTCTTTTTATTGTACTTATACTGGCTAATCTATATTCTTTTTGCTCAGTCATGATCTAAAATTCGACTGAATTGCAAAGGTTAACTAGTTGTACAAAACTGAAAGTAAGTACTAAGTAAGTCTAAATCTAGATCTTAGTAAAAAAAAAATTCCCTTTTGCTCCAGGAGCAAGTGCTTTTGTGCTTAGTCAAACAAAACATCCGTTACACAGCTGTGACAACAATAATTGTAATGGAGTAAGGATTTGGGGGCTTTGTATTCCTTGTGGAAGGACTGATAGAGAGATGCTGAATGTTCATCTATTTTAGAGTGAATTAAAATAGCCCAGTGATCAGTTTAGCTAAGGAAAGAGATATCAATCAAACTACTATTTTCCGCATAATTTATATTATAACATGAAGGATAATAGTTTTCCTAAAGTTTTGCATTTTTATACAAATGTATAAAGACAAAGTCAATACTTCCTTAAGGAATAAAGCTTATTATGAGTGAATAACAAGGCAGAAGGTTACAGTGATTGTGATCATCTTTCTAATCATGTTTTGGGGGTTGTTTCAAATCTTAGGTGCAAAAGGCGAAGTGGGTTTTCCAGGATCCCCAGGAAGTCCGGGGATCCCAGGCCTGAAAGGAGAACCAGGATATGCTGGTCCACCAGGCCCTAAGGGCAGCCAAGGTCTTCCTGGACTACCAGGAAGTGCAACTGAGGGCCCTAAAGGAGACAGAGGGCCCCAAGGCCAACCTGGCCTTCCAGGTAATTTTTTTTCTTTAGTATTAATGTACTGATGTTAATTAAAGCTCATCTAATTAATCACTAGTATAATCAATATTGCATATACTTGTTTATCCTCTTCTCACAGATCAGAGAAAAGCTCCCCTTCATAGACAGCTCACATTATGTCCTAGAACAGGCTGATTTTATATCCTTGGATGGTTGGTTCTGTCCAGAAGTCTTTCTGACGTTGAGAAGTTTGCCTCCTATTTCCATGTTTCCCTTTGGAGTTTATTTACTGTTTCAAGGCAGTCATGGTTATATGTTCCTATGTCCTGGAGTGTTAATGTGTCAAAAAAATGGCCCAACATGGCCTTACCTTGGAAGTGGCCCTGTGCTAGAACTTAAGGAGGAGAGAGAGGAGAGCTGCAGTATTGTCTCTAGCATATTCATCACAGA
>VZTO01015924.1:53671-141452 GCA_013400615.1 Syrrhaptes paradoxus | reverse complement strand
AACCCTGGGGGACTCCACTAGATACAGGCCTCCAACTAGACTCCATCCCATTCACTACAACTCTCTGGCTTCTTTTCTCCAGCCAGTTCACAATCCATCTCACCACCCGATCATCCAGATCGCACTTCCTCAGCTTATCCGCAAGGATACTGTGGGAGACGGTTCATACCTGAGAACATACCATCTGTTTGTTCTGCACATATAAAAGACTCTTCACTATTTTCCGTCAGCCACAGGATGATAAATGATAGATGTCCAGACATTTGGGGAGTCATATGGACCTCCCTGCAACAGATTCCCCTACTTATTTTCTTGAAATGTTGTTATAATTGGTTTGGTTCTGCCCATCTGTAGATTGAGCCAGCTCGTCCTCCATCAGGTACTGCTCTGAACTAAATACTCTCATCTTCTTTTTTGTAGGTTTACCAGGTCCAACAGGGCCACCAGGACCCCCAGGTCTGAAAGGGGCCAAAGGAGAACAAGGAAGCAATGGCTGGCCTGGGACTCCTGGGGGTCCAGGAGTCAAAGGTGATCCAGGTTTCCAGGGACTGCCAGTAAGTTACTTTCAGTACACTCAAGATTTGCTGAAAGCTGGTTCTTATAATTAATGGAGATATTAATCATAGATATTTCTTGTTCGAAGTCATGATACTTTATGCCCAAAGTGCCTTTGGACTCACTGCTGATGATGTAAAGTCAGTTTGAAAACATTTTAATTCTCTCCTTTTAAAGGCTGCCTACCAATAAGCCCCAGTGAGCTAATGAACTTATTAGAAATTTATAGATAGTGAGTGGTAACATACAACACCCAGAATATAATTTACAGTGTATTAACAGTACAGGATGGCTGCAGCACATCCATAAATCCTGCAAATGCACTAGTAGTTAATTTTAAAGGTTGCATATTTCACAATAAATTGCCTTCTGAAAATACCTGAACTGTTTGGTTTTGTTATGAAACCTTTCAAATAAAGTGCATTTTCAGTACTGTCAGTGATGAAAGATAGCTGCTGATTTAGAAATACAAACAGGCAATGCTATTAATACATTGTTGTGATATATTATTCATTTTCCCTGATCTAAAACAGTCCCCGTTCTGTATATTAGAGATAATTAAGTAGAAAAGGACAGTCATGCAGAATAGTTCATGTTCTATACTCTTCCTCTATGAGTGTCTGCTGCCTTTCCCACACTGAAAAATATGCTCTGTATTTTAACTTTTCATTTCCTCTTTCCTAATAAGAAAATAATAATAATAAAATTTATGGAAGAAGGATTAGGGAAGTAGATAGTTATGGCTCAACAATTTCTAGTGTACAAAAGGAAGGAAGGCTCAAGAATAAGGTCCTGATGTGAAAAGCATTTATAATAACCACATTATTCTTGATAATGCAAAGATCTACTGCATCCTTTTCTGCATCTGGGAGTCACTTCACAAAGACATTAAGGATTTCCTTCAGTGTTCAGACACTAGATCTTGGCTATGCCTTTTTATTTTTGAGACCATGCTGTACCATCCCATCCCAGATTTGAAGGCAGCAAATTTCAAAATAACTTTCCAATATGTTTTCCCTATTTTAAGAATTTTCAGTATTTGTGCAGAGAGCTAGATTTCTATGCCTAAGGAATTTCTAAAGCTTTTCACAGGTTGATATTCCAGTTGAAGACTGTTTATCAAGAGTGGGAAATACCAAAGGATTTTGATTCCATGTCTTCAGTCAAAAGAAAATATTTTACTGTCCTTGAGCCACAGTGCATAGTACTGGGCTGTTAACTCAGTGAGAAATGCTCCAGTGAGGGTTATTTCAATATTAAACTTCCTCTGGTGATACATACTAAGATGGGTTTCTAATGTCTTCATCCCCCCGATGTGACAGGCTCCTGGCCTGATTACAGCTCAGTTGCTTATACAGGTCTCCAGGTACATGGTAACCTATATCAGAAAGGAGATTTTGTTACAACATGGGTGACACAGCTTGTCCAAAAATCCTATCTTAAAAAAAAATAAATTCAGAGATCAGACTATGAAATACAAATCTCATGGATTTTTCAGTGCATTTCAATGTTGAAATTAGAAAAAAAACATTTTCATAATTTTCGTGAACTGAAATAGTTTTGTTTTGTTTGTAACAGATCCAAAACAAAATGTTGTTTGCCAAGCTATATCTGATGGGGAAAAAAAAGGTTTAAGAAGCTGCATACTGTTGTGGAAAAAGTGTTTTAATGGAAAGCTTCCAATAAACTCCTCTTATAAATAATTCCATTTTATAGTTATAACCTAAAAAAGTTATTTTAAAAAACCTCTTTTAATTAGATTGTCTGACTTATGACTCTCTTCTGAATGAATATTAGCCCTCCTGTTTTGTGCTACAAAAGTTCATATGTTATGATACAAAGAGAGGACCATTTCTTTAAACATCCTGCATACTGCAACTATGTGACTGAAGGAAACCAGAGAACTTTACTTCTGTAATACCTCCCTTGCCTTTCTGAGGGTAGCATTTCTGTTATTTTTGTAAGTCTCACTGCTGACATCCATTTTTGGGCTAGTCATCTCTTTCCCTTTAAACAGTGGAAAGAATGAGACATTTGTAGGGAGCCATTCTTCTCATCTTAATCTAAACATCTAACTTACATCAAATGAAAAATCACTCCTGTGTTCCCCTATTCTATTGCTCTCAACATATGATGAGATGAATCCTACCATTGGTATTATCTTTCACTGGGTACTCAATTCACATCTCCAGCTTCTTATCAGGAAGTTACTTAGCAAAAAGATTTTGTTTCTTTCCTCCACCTGTGTTCCACATTTTATTATATAGGGGACTATCATTGCCTTATTGCTCAGCCAGGGAGAAACTCTAAATTATAAGCTTTTTGCAGATGATCTGCAACAGGCAAAAGAAAAGGAAATTGGCAGTCGTTTAAATGTCTGTTTACAGTGTATTTTGAAATGTGGGCTTGGTTTTCTTTGAAGTGAGTCTACAAGGAACTTCACAGAATCACAGAGTTTTAGAGATTGGAAGGGACCTCAAAAGATCATCTAGTCCAGTCCCACTTGTCACCATTAATTTCAGGGGACCGGTTTATAATAATGAAGGCAGGAGTTCACATTGTGTTTGAAATGTTTTAGTCCTTGAGTATTTTAGCCCTATTGAAAAATAACAATCTTCAGAGGATGAAAAATTGTTGAGCACATTTAATTTCATTCCTCATGTGAATGTAGTTTTCAAGTGTGCTGTGGTCTAGAATTACCCCATTTAATTATCTAACTAGCAACCCCCTGCTGGGGGTGCACTGAAATTAGTATTTGTTGAGGTTTGTGCTTATCGATATTTTTCATAACAATATGGTCTGTGGTTAAGAACCTTTTTATTAGCTATGCTGTTAGTGAGACCTTATTCTGATCTCATATCTTTGTAAGGCAAACAATAGTTTAGTACGAACAAGGTGTCACAGAATCACAGAATCATGGGATGGCCTGGGTTTAAAAGGACCTTAAAGATCATCTAGTTTCAACCCCCCAGCTGTGGGCAGGGTTGCCAACCACTAGAGCATGCTTGTTTCTGTAAAAGAAGCTTCTTATCTAATCATGGTAGAGAATAACCATTCTGTAAACTTAATGGGTTTTCTCTCATATTATTTTTTTTCATTGACTTCCAAAAATACACAACCTGTTTGAAAGTCATATCATAATAGTGTAGGATAACTACGCTTCACATTTTCTTTTATACAGGGTAGTCCGGGTTTACCAGGAGATATTGGTCAAAAGGGTGATCTGGGACCTCCAGGAGTTCCAGGTGTTCCAGGTGAGAAGAAAATTTACCATATTCCTAAAAAGTATGCAAAGATGTCTTGTTCATATCCTTCCTCTCTCAAAAAAGATGTTCAAAGAATGTTGACTCTATGTTACAAATTATTACATTGAAATACAGCATTGAAAGCTGCATCAAAAAGCATACAAGAACATCAAGATTTTTCTCAAGGTTTTTTCCTTTTGCCTCTTGTCTTGCTTTGTCAATTTTAAGTGTGCACTTGCGTTAAAAGGTGGATGTAAAATCAATTGCTTAGACATTACCAGTCAAGAATATTCAAGATTTTCTTGAGAACTGGAGAGGCGAATTTATAGCTATATTTGAGGAAACACAGGCTCAGTAATTCTCCATTGTTGACTATGTTGCTGCTACTTTCACCATCATATACATGAAAACACCACATGTATAAAAAATGCAGTTATTATTAATAGAAAAAAATTCTTATAATTTGGAGAAAGATTTAATTAAAGTAAGATAAATTTGTTTTCAGCCATCTTTTATTTGGTGACTTGGTGCTGTTGTTTGTACCTTGTTCTTGCAAATGGAAAGTACTTGTGCAAATAAAGTGATGGCCCTTACGTGATCATGAGGTCGTACATGATTAATCTGCACATATCCTTCCAAATCAATAAATTATTGAATTTTCATGTAAATATTCCCTTTGACTTCAGGTCCAAAAGGATCTCCTGGCTTCCCAGGCCTTAAGGGTGAGCGAGGTGACCAAGGTCTTCCTGGATCTAAAGGTATAGTATAAAGACTTGCTTTTTTTTCCCATATGTTGTTTCTAAAATGGTTATTTGTGACTAATCAATGGATATCTCCTTCCACCTTTTATTCAGTGTTAAAAGGTAGAATATTAAACCAGATAATATCATCATCTGAATTGTCAGATATATAAGTATTGAGTAGAGAGTGAATGTATTTATCTCCTGCTCTGAAAAATCAATACTGAGGTTTTGTCATTATTAGAATCTTTATATGGTATCCTAGAACTATAGAATTGTAGAATGGTTTGGTTTGGAAGGGGCCTTTAGAGATAATCTAGTCCAAACCCCCTGCCATGGGAAGGCACATTTTTCACTCATTCAGGTTGCTCAAAGCCCTATCCAACCTGACTTCAAACATTTCCAATGATGGGACATCCACAGCTTCTTTGGGCAACCTGTTCTAGTGTCTCACCACCCTTACTGTAAAAAAAATTCTTCCTGAACTTCAATCTAAATCTACCCTCTTTTCTGTTTAAAATTGTTGCCCCTTGTGTTGTTGCTCCAGACCTTGGTAAAAAGTCTCTGTCTTTCTTGTAAGCCCCCTTTATATACTGAAATGCTGTAATATGCTCTCCCTGGAGCCTTCTCTCCTGCAGACTGAACAACTCCCAACTCTCTCAGCCTTTCTTCATAGGAGAGGTGTTCCAGCCCTCTAATAATTTTCATGGCTCTTCTCTGGAACTGCTCCAACAGGTCCATATCTTTCTTGTACTGGGGACCCCAGAGCTGGATGCAGTACTCTTGGTGGGGTCTCATGAAAGCAGAGTAGAGGAGGAGAATCACTTGCTGGCCATGCTTCTTTTCATGTAGCCCAGAATACAATCGCCTTTCTGGGCTGCAAGTACACATCGCCAGCTCATATCCAAGTTTTCATCTACCTGTATCCCCAAGTCCTTTTCCTCAGGGCTGCCCTCAATCCATTCACCTCCCAGTCTCTACTGATATTGGGGATTGCCCCAACTCAGATGGAGGACCTTGCACTTGGCCATGTTGAACTTCTGAGGTTCACGTTGGCCTACTTCTCAAGCATGTCAAAGTCCCTCTGGTTGGCATCCCTTCCTTCTAGTGTACTGAGTACGCCACTCAGCCTAGTGTCTTCTGCGGACTTGTTGAGGGAACTCCATGCAATCTAAGGTCTGGACAGCTACTTCAGTCCTTGGGAGGTCTGTTTGGGTGGAGACATCTGCACAGATAGGCTATAGTGTTTCCATTTGGGTTTCAGCCTTGCAGTTGTGGTGGTAGGACACCATTTGCTTTCAGCAGGTCATGGTCTCCTTACAGTTATTAGAAACAGAGTCCATTTAAAAAATGGTAATTCTTTTGAAAGATGTTATCCTTCTAGTTCCCTGGAGACCTCAAGCTTCTGGATAGGCTTGCACAGCCATCAAGCTAGTTGGTGTGACAGTTGGGGATACAGCCTAAGCCTGCTGGTGAGCAGAGTGGGCAGCAGCCCGGTAACTGGCAGTGTGCAGCTTTTCTAAGCAAATGCCACTGCCACCCCCAACAGATGCCACTCCCTGTTTGCACACCCTGGTCGCAGTGCTTCTGGTCAGAGCTACATCTGTGGACCTGCTCTGTCCTGTCTGGTGAGAGACAGGCATGTAGGAAGTAGCAATATGGTTTTCAGCAGCAGCATGTGGTGTTACCAGAAGTTTGTCAGTGGCAGAGACCCACCCCAGGCTGTTTCCTGCATTGTACCTTGAACCCCTTTGTCTTCTACCCTGAGTCAGTGTCAGGTTTAGCTTCTTAACAGGTATGACCTTAATGCACATATAAAATCTTGGACACATTGGTATCTGGTAGCTATAGGCTCTGTCCGTTCTCTGACTACATAAACAGCAGTACAAGCTAATGTTGTTTTCTCACTTTTTTGTTGTGCAATACTAAATACGTGCTGATCTCCTCTGTTAACTTTGGCAGGTTTACAAGGCCCACCAGGCCCACCAGGTGCTTTTCAGCTTGTTAAAGGAGATCCTGGCTTACCTGGCCCTGTAGGACCAGTTGGTCTCAAAGGATTCCCAGGACTTCCAGGTCCCAAAGGACAGCAAGGTGAGAGTTTCTAACCTGCCAGTAGAAATGCTGTTTAAGTAATGTAAAATTAGACCAATGGTAGGCTAGACACTAGAAGATTTTTGGTATAATATTGTCCAGCTTTTTATAAGCCATTTAAATTGTGTCAGCAATGAGGAAGAGAATCCTTCTTTGTGAAGTTCATCCAAAGGAGTACCAGAACAGATGCCTCCTGGTCATTTTTTATAGGCTCTCACTCTGCAGTCATCACATCAGTATCTGAGATCAGCAGTAAGCAGAATAACTTGCAATACATGGCTCGTCCTTTCCCCAGAATGTGTTTGTTAGGGTATCTTCTGTCTTTAGTGTTGAATCCAAACTTAATTACTGTGTGTCTCTTGGAGAAGGGAAGCATGAGGAAAAACACCTTGATCTTGGAGTGGAAAGTGCTTTCTCAGGAAGCTCGTTCCATAGCCCAAGATTTTGTCTTGTAGTCCAGATGCTGCAATTTTTATTAAAAAAAGTGAACTGCAAAAATTAAACACATTAGGGAATAAGAGAATGGAGCAAAGGGTAAGAAATGAAATGCTGGCACAAGGATGCATGACGCATGTCCTTCAGAATGACAGGACGTGGAGAGTGGGAGCTCAGAGGTGTTCTTAAACTATTAAGATTCAAAGGGAAAGCTTTGTTCCTGATTGTTTTATGAGAAGATAATGGGGAATTACAGTGGAATATAATTAATATCTTCTTTCTATTTGATATAATAGATGTGGAAGTTTGCTCTTGAACATGAGGTTACAATTCTACAGCTGCTGTCCATTAGGAAATAGCTATGAAATAATCTCAGTGATTTAACACAGCATGAGCTTACTTGTATGGGATCTGTCACTGTTGCCTAGTAGTCAGTTCAATACATGAACACAATATTGTTTTTTAAGTGATCAGGAAAGGCACAGACAGCTGTGACCATATAAAGCTTTTGATGTGCCACAGAGATGTTGGTATGGTGCTGATGGTGTTAATGTCTTTTTCCCAAAGTCAGAGTTACTGAGTTTATGTAGGACTCAAAGCATCCCTAGAAATTGATAAAGGGAAGACAAAATATATGTCTGAAAACCTGTTTGGGAAGAAGCTGAGAGAATATTTTTTTCCCATGGTTCATGACCATACTTTTTTATGGTCTGTTTTTGATTCAGTCATGTGATAAGGAGAGAGGGAAGAGATTATTGCCCTACCTTTTCATATTCGAGGCAAATATTAGTTTTTTTAGAAGAACACCCTCTGCTTCCTTCTCTCTTCTGTACTCTAATCACATCGCCTGCAGTAACCTACATATGTACTCTAGATGTTGAAATATATGCCCTGAATCTGTATGAGTTTGGTTTATACTGAGGTGTGACTGTGCTGTACTGTGTTAAAAGCCAAAAAGTCAGAACTAGCATAAAGTAATATCCAACAATAACTACTCCTTATTTTTCAACAGGGGTGACAGGACCTTCAGGTATACCTGGACCACCTGGTAGTCCAGGGTTTGATGGTAAACCTGGGCAAAAAGGAGAAGTTGGTCCTTATGGTCCTCCAGGTAAGCCCATGAGTTCTTCAAAGACTTGATTCCTTCACGGAAAAATAACATAGGAGATCAGGTGTGAATGTGTCTAATTTCACTTATTTAGTTATGTAGGCAGAGTACTGCTGTCTGTAGAGATAAAAGGAGACTCTGTATTGTAGGGCCCAGAGGATTCCCTGGTCCACCTGGCCCTGAAGGTTTGCCTGGGGCTATGGGCCCACCAGGTGCACCGTCTGTTGCCCATGGCTTCCTTGTTACCAGACACAGTCAAACCACTGAAGAACCATCATGTCCGTCTGGAACAAGGCTGATTTACTACGGCTACTCCTTGCTTTATGTACAAGGCAATGAAAGAGCACATGGCCAAGATCTGGGTAAGTAGAGACCAAATTAGAATTCAGTTAGAATTCATTTTAAACCAAATGTTTCTTTCATTTGTGGAACTGTATTGAACAAACCTGTGTAATTATTATTGGTTACCTGGTGCTTTACTATGCCTTCGACATTGGTAGCAATAGCAGTTTGGTGTACAGTGGAAACAATGTCAGTTTATTTAAGAAAGTCTGTATCAAAGCCATGGTCATCCATAGTGTCTTTGTAGTCAAAGTGAGATATGGGCTGGCTAGAGTAGACAATAGGGTGAGTAGAAAATTGATGGGTCCATCAGGCTCAGAGGGATGTGATCAGATGTGTGAAGTTTGAGTGGTGGTTATTGATTAGTGATGTCCCTCAGGAATTAGTACTGAGCCAATACTGTTTAATGAATTTATTAATGCCTTGAGTGATAGGATAGAGTGCACTCTCAGCAAGTTTGTTGGCAATGCCAGACTGGGAGAAATGGTTGACTGCCTAATGAACACGGCTGCTATTCAGAGGGACCTGGCCAAGATGGAGAAAAAGGGCTTAGAAGGATCTCAGGAAGTTCAGTAAAGGCAAATGCAAAGGGGTACACCTAGAATGAAATAACCTCATGCAATAGAACAGACTGGGGACTGACTGCTATTTCTAGTAGCAGCAGTACAGACTGCTAAAAAGCTACTTTGCAGAAAAGGACCTGGGAGTCCTAGTGAGCAACACTGAACATGAGTTAGCAGTGTCCCCTTGTACTATGCCACTCTCCACTGCACATCCTACTGCACTCTGTTGACAAAAGTGCAACCAGCAGCTGGAGGGAAGTGATTCTTCCCCTCTGTTCTGACAATTTTGAGACCACATCTGGTATGTTGTGCCCAGACTTGGGCCTCCCAGAGCAAGTAAGTCTTTGATATACCACGGTGAATACAACAGCTAGCTACTAAGATGGCTTGTGGAGTCTCGACAGTCTGATGGAACTAGGTTTGCTCAGTCTTAAGAGAAATTTGGAAGGTGGCCTTTATTGCTGTCTACAGGGAGGGTAGAGAAGATGGAGCCAAACTCTTCTCAGAGGGGCTCTTGTGACAGAAGAAGCAATGGTCACAAGTATGAGATATATTGCAGTGAAACATGAAGAAAAGCTTTTTACCACGCTGATGCACAAACACTGGAACGAGACCCCAGAGAGGTTGTTGAATCTCTGTCTTTGGAGATACTGAAAAACTCCACTGGCTACGGACCCAAGCAACCTGATCTAAGTGGCAGGGAATTGGATAGATGACCTCTAGAGGTCCATTCCAACCTAAGTTAGTCCATAATTCTACAGGTATGACTGGCCTACTCCTTGCATTGCCCTGTTCCTTCCTTATGGAGCTAAGAGAAGTCACTTCCTCTTAGAGTACTGGGCCCTCCAGAGCAAGTGTTGTCTGCTTTTTAGCTACTCCTGGAAATATTTGTTTGGCAGTTGTCAATGTTTTAACAAAAATGGATTAACAAGTAACCTTTCACTTAACATTTCAGGCACAGCAGGAAGCTGTCTTCGTAAATTTAGTACCATGCCTTTCTTATTCTGCAATATCAACAATGTATGTAACTTTGCATCAAGGAATGACTATTCCTACTGGCTATCCACTCCTGAACCCATGCCAATGAATATGGCTCCTATCACTGGTGAAAATATCAGACCATTCATCAGCAGGTATAGTTGCAGTTCTACTGTGTTTGTAAAATGAAGAAGCCTATGAGAAGCGTGTATGGTACTTTTTTTTTTTTGGAAAAGGCTTTTAATCTGTATATTTTTATTTCTTGCCTTTGAATTTAAAGTTTGAGCTCCTTTGATGAAATGTTTCAAAGTGTGCCGGCTTTCAGTTTAAACTTTGATCAAAAATGAATCCATTTTGGGGGAAACCCAAACACATAGAGCAGTCTATTTTGAGTCTAATTGAAATGGAAAGATTTACTTTGAAATGATGTTTTGCAAAAGCTATGGTGTACTTTGAAGGATAAAAAGTTTTGGGTTTATTCACAAGTCTTGTCGAAAACAATTCTTCCTTTTTTGACTAGTCATAGCTAGAAGCTTTTCAGGGCTCAGTTTCCTTTTTGTTTGAAAGTAGCATTATTTAACATACTGTAGACTGCCAGGCTTCTTCCATTGTTTTGGCGATACTGCTTGAAAACAGCTATTATTGTCTGAATTAAAGGAAACAGTTGCAAAATCAATCATCTATTTTTTAATAATTCCAGATAGCATAAAGTGTGGCATGTATATCAGACGTAACTGTTCTGCATAAATCCAACACATAGAACTTTTGTTCCATTCTAAACTTTAAGGCCATTAGAAAAAACTATCCTGACATAATATGCCAAGTGCTGGAGGCAGAGGTGTGAGCAAGAGTGTGGTGAACTGTACCACTGTAATTTGATAAGAATCTGGCAAGGGAATGTCCGATTTATAACTTAAATGATAATCATTAGCTATAAACATTATTATGATTTCTATCATTGCTTCTAATCTGTATCAGCTTTGGTTGATCGCTCTTTCTGTCGTATAAAGAGAATAGGAGTGGAGATTGCTGTTAGTGTTTTCTCAGGTCTGTATATACCATCCAAGAGAAAGGACAATTCAAATCTTCAGTGGTTTGTAGTGGTATGTTCAAAAAACTATTTGGCTCTACTGCAAAACCTTTGATATTTATTTTGCATAATAGGATTTATCTTGTGTCTGCAGTTGTACTCTGTACTCTGTTTTTGGCTTAATGCCATAGAAATTGGTATGCCTTGAAAATGAGTGGGTAGATTGAGAGCAAGAGTCTCAAGAGAAACCATAGTTTTTATTGGTCTTACTTTTTTGGTTTTTCATTAGATGTGAATGGAAGGGGCTTGACTTACAGAAAAATTGAAATGACCAGCCTCTGAAATTCATGTTCTTTTTATGCCATCCCTGATCAAGCACCCAAAATAACCTTTAATAAACACTTTTGAAACTCTTGCTCAAGGAGGTACCCACCAACCTTTTGCCATATTTTATGTATATAGATTAGCTTTGGCGCCATAAATATATATATATCTGTATATGTGTATATGTGTGTATATGAGTTTTTCTCCTTTTACCCATAGCAGAGAGCGAGATAATTGTAATATGCATTTTTCAAACCAGCAAGAAATCTGAGAAGACTATTCTTTGTATTTATTTTATTAGTTGAGGCTTTTAAACCAACAGTTTTCCCTGTCCAAAAGTTGGAAAGGTTTAGAAGTGTCACTTGCTGCCTCGGGTCATGAGACTTCTTTTAATGTAAGGCCTTCCACTGAAATACCAGAAATCTCTTGAAGCAAAGCAGAGCTCCAAGAATAGAGGCAGCTTTACGTTCTTCTTTCAACTTACTCTTTCATTGATGTGTTTCTTAAAATAACTGTCTTGCTTCTGCACTGAAGATGAAGGCAGTAGGTATGAAAGCAGTCTCTGCAAGTCAGAAATAGAAGGCTTTCATTCTGAATTCCTTTGCTTCTGTGCATTGTCCAGAATCCAACTTAATCCATTTTACACTTGCTTCTTTTCACCACTCTGATAGTAGGAATCAGACTGTTTAGTTCAAAGGATTTGTTTTGAATCACTTTCATCATTGTGAACTGCTGATTTAGGAGTTGTACAAGAAAAAATTGATTATAACTAGCAAATGCCCCATATTAATAGCTCCCATATTAAAATTTCTACCCCAACTCACTTTTTTTTATGTTTCTTCTGTGAAGGTATGATTGGTCATTGGATCATTCAGTAATCTAGCAGTTCTGAAAAAAAAATTAATTTATCTAAAGTAAAAGAACTAGTGCTGCATAGCTTTCTGAACAGTTGTTTTCAAGTCAAGTTACTTTGCTAGAAATCTCTTACTGAATATAAAACCACAGATGTAAATAAAAGCCTCTCACAAGGAAAATGCACGGGGAAGAGTCAGCATTAGATTAGATTAGCAGTGATTACCTTTGCAAGACATTTTCCAGAGAGATGGCTTTTTCTCTGGAAGTCATGCAGGGCTATGTTTAGGATGGTGAAATGCTTTTACTTGTCTCTGATCACAGTAGGCCACTTTTAAACAGATACTTGCTGAGTTACAGTGTTTGGCTATTTGCCTCTCATTTAGAAACTACAGCACAAATTGGACTAGAAAAAGACAAATACAATTACATATTCAGATAAGAGGTGTCTTGTTCTTTGGTCAGAGGAAGGCTGATAGGAATAAGACTTCATGGTTAAGCTGTCCCTACATAAATAAGAAAAAATAAAGAAGCAGTTGGTTGTTTTTCTAAATTAAACATTTTGATTTTCCTTTGTTTTTGAAGGTGACAGCATTTTCTAATTCAAGATTCCTCTAAGAAAGTAACTTCTGGAAAAAGAAGAAGTATTAATCCTCAGGTACATGTAGCTCATTCATGTCTTGGTCTTTCTAGATGCTCTGTGTGTGAAGCTCCTGCTATGGTAATAGCCGTTCACAGTCAAACAATTCAAATACCACCGTGTCCTGAAGGCTGGAGTTCACTTTGGATTGGTTACTCATTTGTCATGGTAAGTGCACTGGGGCATACTCTGAGATGAGAAAAGCTTTTGTTTTAGGCATTTGTTCTACACTCCTGCTCTGGGAAAGTTAATACCTGACTGTGTCGCTTCAGGTCTTAGGAGAGCATTAGACCCCTACCCTTTCTGCTGACTTTAGAAAGATTTTGGCTAATTACTAAATGAGAATAATGCAATAGCAATTAGGTGTTCACTCTGGGGGAAACTCACACAGCTTGCTTTCTTGTTTGCAGCTCCAGCACAGGACCAAGTTCTGAATAAATGAGGAAATAAGCATAATTTTCCATTGTCCTTCTACATCTAAGTTGCAGCAGCTTCCTAGAGTGGTAGCATATCAGTGCCTGTCCTCTTCCCCTTTTTTGATGAATAAGCCATCAGTTTTCAAACAGCATTTTTGACCTTTTATCTGGCTTCCTCAGCTATAGTAAAATAAATGGGGCCAAGGAGTGGCCTGGAAGAGCCAGTTCTGTAGGACTCTGTAGTGGTTAGTTGTTAGCATGCTTCTTGTCATGCTCGCAGCCTGTATCAACAGCTGCTCTCCCAGGCAAGGTCTGGGAATGGTCTGAGAAACAGCATGGACCCATGCCCATTCGGCAGTTGGAGAGAGGCCACAGTGATGTGGGGCAGGAATTGGGTTAAGCTATTCAGATATAAAGCATACCAGTCTGTATGCCTTCTGGGCCTGAGAACTTTCAGTCCCAAAGGATTTTTGTCCATAGAGCTGCCCTGAAGTTTGTTGCTGGTGTGTTGTTCTGCTATTAAATGAGAGAACCCAATGCCACCTCTGGAGCCTTTCACCTCCACTTTCCTGCTCCTCCTTGAGCTGATACACAAAACAGCAGACAGACACAACAAAGGACAGGGAGAGGCATGTCAAGAAATATTTGTGCAAGAGAGTCCAATAAGTGTTGTAGCGGAAGAGGTAAAGAGTCCCCCTCTGACTGATACTTTTGCATTTTTCTAGCACACCAGTGCTGGTGCGGAGGGCTCTGGCCAGGCCCTGGCGTCTCCTGGTTCCTGCCTAGAGGAGTTTCGCAGCGCTCCCTTCATTGAATGCCATGGCCGGGGCACCTGCAATTATTATGCAAACGCTTACAGCTTCTGGCTTGCCACTATAGAGAGGAATGAGATGTTCAAGTAAGTTCATGATTTGTATTTCAGTATTTGAAACTCAGTCAAGCCTCATCACTGAATAAGAGAAGTATTGTTTGGATATAATACATGGTTCAAGTATTGGCTGTGCCCCAGCCTGGTTAGCATATGCCGATAATGATTTTCATTACAAAAAGACAAAAAAATTATAATAGCTTTTGGGGGAATTAATGAATGCATCTTCCATTAGTGTTTACAGTGTGTCATTTGTACCTGGTGTTTTGCTTTTTGGAATAATCTGAGAGTGTTTGGGTTTCCACCATGTTTGATTGTATTCACTGAGTTGTAGCTGGGATAGGCTGATGTACTGGTTGAAATTATGTTAGAATATAACATCCTGCCTAGTGGACGTTAACACATAATAGAACCACTTGAAATTAGTGCAGGTGTTGAACTGAGTGAGCTGAACAGTTATTTACCTTTCCCTAATATCGGAGGAAGTAAGTCTGAATAAAATGCAGCTGAAGGCAGAGGCCTTAGGCCTCAGTCCCACTGAGGTTCTAATTTCAGGAATTAAGTGGTAGTAGGCTTTGTTCTGGTCTCTTGCACATAAGTATTTTTACACACAGTCTTAATTTGTTCCGTATGAATGTTATCAATATGTTAGCACATAGATCGGTTCCCATGTCTGCACAGCTTACCTGATCAGCAGACTTTCCTCTGGAGGGCAGGCAAGGATCCTCTTCCACCGCAGTCCAGGCTGTTCTTCATCTCTTCATGTCTTCTAGATCTGTGAATGCCCCTTAGCATATCTCAGTCAAAATGAAGCAGGTTATTCAGCCAGTTTTGACTGTTTGTCTATGAGATAGTTGTCAACTAAGTAGGTAGAAAAATTGAGCACGGGGGTGGATTGTCACTGGGGCTGTGTTAATATTATCAACCAGAAAGGCTACTACTGAAAGAACCCATTTGCCAACATTGGGGTAAGCACTGGCTCCCTAGGAAGAAGAGAGCTGTCAGAGGAAAATTTAGAGGAGTCAGAACTACAGTTGTGTGTATTCATTGAGTCCTGCCCAGAGGCCTGTCAACTTCATACCCTTTTCTGTCTGCAAACTGTATCTCAAATTAATAAAATAATCCCAGATCAGGGGACCTGTCCTCCTATCATAATTCCCAAATGCTCCTCAGTTTCCTATAAACTCATAAGCCATTTTAAAGAAAAGCATTAAATGTAAGCACACTTCTGTCTGAAAATGCTTTATTTCCAGTTGCTGGGAGTAACTCCAAATGATAGGGTAGAGACTACAGGTTTTGCTTTGTCTTTCTGTACAATGTCACATAATTTCCTTTGCTGGCTTTTTGTTTTTCTGTAAAGTCACAAGAGTTAGCAGAAACTCATGAATAGTCAAAAGTCTTCAGTTTCTTTGGCAATTTTATTTTTTTTTTACTACCCAAATTCCAGTATGTTTTCAAACTGCTGGTTAAACAGGTGATGTCTCCTGGTTAAGAAAACGTTCAGCCTCATGGCAGAACTGACTTCAGATGTAACCGGAAGTAGATGATCTTTGAAACTAATCTTGTGATAGTTTGTGACCAAACTTGAAAGTGAATATACATTGGAGAACTTAGGGACACCTTCTTGATTCAGCACAGCTTAAAAAGGCACTTGGCTACATGCAAAGTTTGTGTTGCTAATTCTAAACCTGAAAAATGACTATTTGTATCAACAATTGTTAATGAGTCTTTTCATTTATTTATTTTTAACAGGAAACCGACTCCCTCAACTTTGAAAGCAGGGGATCTGCGCTCAAACGTTAGCCGTTGTCAAGTCTGTATGAGACAAACATAATGACTTTTGAATTTCAACTAATTTCACACAATATGGTGCTATTCGTTTAACAGCAATGAAGCCTAGACATATATCATATGTACCTCATTGTTGTCCAATATGAAAACAGTAAAGTGCCTTTTAGGAACTTGCATAACTAACACACACTGCTTTACTGGCCCTGTCCTTGCTGAAGAAGAAAAGAGACAACAAAGATAAGCTTCAAATGTTGACATGCCAAATGGCACTTTTGATCGAAATATATGTATTTTTTATATAAATGCAATGCACTGATCGAATAAAAAGTCAGCATTTATCCAGAAAAAATGCAAAGGTGCTAGGAGGTATGCAGTTCTGCCTTATACTGTTTGACCCCCCTTTCTCATTCTTGTATTATATATTTAGATTCATTTTTCTTCCCCAGATAAGTTTGTTGTTACCGTTATCTAGGTGTCTCAAAATCCCAGACTCTTGGGTATGTACTTATTGTTCCTGTACAAAGCAATACTGATGTAAAAAAGAGTTTTGGGATTACAGACTGTGGTTAAGCAACATGTAACCATCTTTTCACAACATAGAGTGCCATCCTGCAAACCTTTGCTTCTATTTGTAGTCTTTCGTGCTATTAGTTTTAATGGGACTACATCTGGAAGAGATTGCCAAATTGGTTTCCCAAATAGGCAAGTAAGTGTTTCCGCTATGTTGGTACTATGCAGCTTCTTTCTGCAGTAGAACAAACTTTCCTGTGGAATAAAGAATGATCCAGCAATGGTCAAGAAAAAATATATATATAAATATTTTAGTAATTTATATAGATATCAACCATTAGATAAATCAAAGTCTGAGTTTATCATTTCAAAAAGAAGCTTACAAAAGTTTTCTTCTTTTCAGTGTCATGAATTAGATGTTAAATGCCAAAATATGATGTGAAATGTTCATTTTACGTAGGCCATTTCAATGCTGAAGTTGCAGAGACTGAACCCAGGTTAAGAGCTATTTTTGTTTATTATAGTAAATCCTGCTTTGAGCTTATAGTCTTTATTCTGTATTTAATATTTTTCAGGGTTTTAAACACTACTCACACACTGAATGACTTGATTTTGAAAAGTATAAGGCCTTAATTTTGTTAATACTGTGCCAAAAAATTCTTTAAAGTGGCCTCAGAAATATTTCTAGAGAATTTCTATGCAATGATACCATTGTTTGAGCACATCTGTGTCCAAAAGTGTTTTGTAGAATATTACCATGCAAATACCAAGAGATTTTTGCAAATGCCAAGGCCTTTGTGTAATTTCTTACATGTGTATTTCTTAAGAATTCAAGTTTGTAATAAAACTATTTGTGTAAAAAAAACAGAAGAAAAGAAAAAGTTTTTACTAATTTGTTATTAGCATTCATTTACAGCAATTAATTAATTTTTCATAAGCCACCAATAAATGCACAAGCTTGATGAAATCCTAGATTATTTTTGTTTTGCACATCTTTCAGATGTACAAAGCATCTTCAAAAGGGGAAAAACCAGGACACTGTGTTGACACCTCTATTGTTACCTTGTAAGAACTGGTACTGATAGACAAAACATGGGTTATGCATCTGTGACTGAAATATGTGTGATGTGAACATGTTGCAGAAATCTGCTAACTTCATCTTAGCTCATGGGAAGCAATCAAGTTGTACACATTTTTCACTCTTCCCTTGAATTTTTCATGCACAAATCAGAACTGAATTTAGACACGATAAAAATTAAAGTATCTCATGTGATTTTGCTTGTAAGTGGGCAAGGTGAACCTTGGCTTTGGTTGTCCTATGAGGAAATGGGCTATGATATCTTTTTGCTTTGGCAAAAGCACATAATTTGTTAATATTCTATGTTGCTTTCCCAAGTTTGTGAAGAGGCTACTGCTGCTGCTGCTGTTCTGAACTTGCTTTCACTTAAAATCCTTGAGGACAATGGCTGGCCAAATGGCTGAGACCCCCTGTGCAGAAATTTGCCATTTCTTTTAGCAGTGGTTCTTCATTCTCATGGAAGTTTTGACAGGTGATAATTTTATTTATAAATGACCAGTCCTCACAAAAGTCCCTACAAGCCTATAAAATACAGGAGTGGTAGTGTCAAATCAGCCTGATGCGGAGTTTTCCAAAGTGCCGCTTGCTATTCAGAAGAAGAGGAGAAGAAGATGGGGTGATTCCCTGTGGCGCCTAGGAAGAATTAAGCAGATATCCAGCCTTCTTTAACTCAGAGGATCCAAGCTGCTGCTCAGACTTTTTAATTGCACTCTACAGCTTGTCTCCTGGTCAGCTGGGGGTTTAATTTGCTTGGTTCGGATTGTCTCAGAACTGCCAGACAGTTGAATTTATAAAGTCCTGCATGTATGTTTAAATCAAATCTGTGAATAAGAGTACAATTCCTTTTGCTAGTGAAGGGACGACTCTCTGCAGCTGGGTGTGTACTAACCTGGGTTTTCTCAACTAGGAACATTTCTGAAACAAAGCCCTTTGAAAATTTTCAAAAACTGTTGGAACTACAGTTTGATGTCTTACTTATCTAGTAGAAGTTGTTTATTCCATACCCTCCAGCTCATAAAATGACCTAAACTATTGCCATGATAATGATGTTATTTCTACTCAAGTCAATGAGTAAACTTTTTGGTGGTTATTGAATACCAGTCAGATCTACTGAAAATGTTGTGAACACTAGATTTTGATACCCTGGTTGAGGAAAAGCCCATGTACTAAAGCAGAAAAGAAGCATGAAACACTTTCTTGCTTTCAAAAATCTGTTAAGTGCCCCGTATTCAGTCATTTATGGCCAGCATTGTTGATAGAGTACGGTTCATCGTGTGAACAGGCAACTACAGACACATCATTTGTTAAAATTGTCTTTCATAAGCTTAAGTTTCAGGAGAAAGCTTTCCTTAAGAAGTATGGCTTGTTTAGTAAGCCTGACTGTTTTTGAATGCAGTACTTGAAGAGTAACTTTCATGATCCAAATAAATACATTTCTAAATCAGCAGGTGGTGCCCTTGCTCTCTTTGTGGTAAGATTGGTACTCACAGCTTCATTAAATGCCTTGTTCTCTAATCTAGTTAAATGTAGATCAGCCTGGCAGTTCACTGTTTCCCCAAGTCTCTGTCTCTATTCTGACGTGTTCTAGTCACCAGCAATATTCCCTCTGAAATAGGAATGGAGCAGTCTTCAATAAAAACATTAAAAAAAAAGACAAAATTAAAATAGAATATAATGAAATAATCCAATATATATTTTGAAACAAATGATCTCTTAGCCTGTGTGTCTTTTCTGATAGATGTACTTTCAGATTATAATTACATCTTTTAGCCTTTTCATAGTGGTGACTTCCCTGATGAAATAACACTTTTTTCTATGAAACAGGACTCCTGAGAACAATATCCCCATACTAAGCTCCCCGAGAAATGACTGTATTAAAGCCAGGCCTTTTTATGACTGGAGTCATAAAGCTGCGTGATTTTCTGAGAACACCTTTCCTACCTTTCATGTTCTACTGATCTTGAGTAATTTGCACTAACTACACAAGTCAGAACATAAATGTGTAAAAAGCAGGGCCGGGCAGTGGGTCCCAGAGCACCCACTTAAACCCAGTAAACAGAAAATATGGCACCTGGCACAAAGACAGACCCCTGTCAATTTGAAATCGCAAGTGTCTTGGTGTCTGCCTGTGTCTCCATCCCTTGCTTTAATAGCGGTGGTTGGCAGTGCCTGCACTCGGACCTTCAGGAGTCCAGCAGCGTTCTTCCCCAGGCTGCGGCGCAGCTTTCTCTCTCTTTGCTGTTCACATAGTGGCAGCGGTGCACTGCCCACTGCATTTCTGCCTCTTCATACAGAAATCATCTTTCTTGTGAGCTTCACATTCTGAATTAGATAGCACAGTGAGAATGTGAGAAACCAGTGTGGATCCTTAAATGCATGCATCAGGCTCAGGCTGATGCTGAGACCAGTGATGGTCTGGGATATAATTAATCATTATTAAAAAAAGAAGCATTCAACCTCTCTGTTTTCAGACTGAGGCAAGAGTGTAGAGAGAAGGAAATCACTGCACCCATCCACTAGTTATAGTGTAGCTTATTTAGTATGAATGTAATATTGTGAGGTTGCAGTATTGGGGAGGTCTCTACAGCATAATTATAAATAAAAAATAATATGCAAACCTATTTTTATCACTAACAGCTGAGCAAGAAGCACCACATGTTAGTTGTGAAAGATGTACCAGTCAGAACAACCTCAAAAAATAATTTCCAGAAAGTACACAATTTTTAAACAACTCTCTTTCTTCAGAGTGTCAAAAGAAAGTCCTTCCAAAAAAATGGAAGGAGGTTGTGTGTGGTTTTGGTTATTTCTCTCTAGCAAACAATATGCTTGTTGTGTTGCTTGAGATGTTAATACCTGTGGGAGGATAATTCACTATTACCTCTCATGAACTCAGAAATGCTTCCTATGGTAGAGATATTTCATCCAGCCAGGCTTACTGACACCACCTTCTGTCTTCAGCTCCCACTGTAAGAGGCTGTCACTCTGAGCTGAATATTCTTATTTATATTTCAGTGTTGATTTCTAAAGATATATTCCTTTCCAACTTCTTATTGTCTTCAAACCAAAGAGAACAGAGCATTGCTTTTATGTAAACAATCAAAAGATTTACAAATGTCTGAATCTTTTAGTTTTGCATATGTTAGGGAGCTGCTTTCATTTTCCTCTGGCTATAAGGAGTCAGCTGTATTTATTATAATTGCTGTACAGAGGACAGAAGACTTGACAGAGTGAAAGTTATGGATGGAACATGATCATTTGATGCTCTGTCAACTCCTGTCTTGCCTAAGAAAACATGTTACACTTTATGCAGAATCGTGGCAGGCTTCATTTGTCATCCCAGCTCCATGAAGTATGATTTATGCTGTAGTAAATAAGCATGTAAAGTGGCCTGGGCAGAGGAGGAGAAAGTCCTTGTAAAGCAGTTTAAAGAGCATTGATCAAACCTTTTTATTATTCTTAATGCACAGCTTTTAGACTGTTGTAACTCACTGTGTGCTTTCTCTAGAACGTTACCTCTCAGGCTTGCACCAACATGGTTATTTCTCACCATGGGTTCCTGGAAGAGGTTCAAAGTGGAGGGTGCTAGCACATGTCCAGTGCTATCTTCTGCCAAAGCTTTTGTTATCTTTGTAGGCATAGTAGCTGGCAGTGGAAGATGTTGCCCTCTTCCTATTTCCTCTAAATAATTATAGCGGCATTTTTTCCAGCCTAATTTTGGACATGAACCTGTTTGTGAGATGTGATCAAAGTGGCAGCCAAATCATAGGGACTTGAAATGCAATCACATGAATCACATGTCAAGAATTGTTTTTATGTACCACTTTCAAAAATGTATCTGGGAATCCCCGCACTATCTGTGATGCTCAGACACTGACTCCCAGGGGAGTCACAGTATAATTTTACAGTTGTATTGAGATTTACCTCCTATTAGCCTAGCGTGGAAGATGTGCCACAGCATCTGACAGGTAAGAAGGTGAGTACCAGAAGCAAGTGAATGGAGACTCTCGGTAGCTCAACAGGCACATCTACAGACGAAATTACTGTTTGCTCTCATTTCCACATTGACTACAGCTTTTTTCTGAGATTTTTTTTTTTGACCAGCATTGATGAGCAGTTGGGAACTATTGACCATCTCTGTTCAAAACTAGTACCATCCGGGCCTTTTAGCATTGTCTGTGAACTAAGGAAAGGACCTAGCCCAGGGCGGTGAAAGATACACCCTGCCTGTCTCCCTTTGCCAATAAAAAACACAGAAAAGAAAAGAAGTGGTGACGTTCCAAGAAAAATACACTGCAGCTCTCCTCCTCCTCTGTTCAAAAGCAAATATGACTTCAGAGAAAGATGGTGAACACTGTAGAATGGGGAGGAAACATCTGAAATGGAAATTTGAGAAAATATTCTCTAGATAATATATTAACATTATTACAACAGTTACTCAGAGTAAGGAAGACAATATCTGAAATGCATCATCACATACAGTTATGAGGGGATTTGAGGGATTCCCCGTAAAGATGGGGTTTTCTTAACAGGAAATCTACAGAAGTTATGGAGGCTAAATTGAAAAAAAAAAAAAAAGAGAATAGAATTGACACTGGCTGAGTAGACTCACCTGAACACAAGTTTATACATTTTAAATAAAAATCATATTCAGATTTGGAAGATTACCATGATGCTGGTGGGGTAAACCAGAAGCACAGCTTTTCCTAGAGGAAGGCACTGTGGCCTGGGGATCACAGATCTGAGTAACTCCGCGGAAACAATAGTTGGGATACTGCTCTGATGCGGTGCTTTGGAACCCCTGCAAAGTTTCACTTACAGCCACTAACTTTTTCAGAGAACAGACCCAAAAAACTGAGTAGGAACTACCAGTCAAAGCCTGAGATGAGATTGATTGAGAGGACATTTCTGAAGAGGATCTGGAAGCTATGGCCAAGCTCTTGATTCACCACTATGGAAATATGGGCTCTTCTGTGTAGCTTTAGTACCAATGCATTTTTTTTGGTATATCTTGTCCTGATCTGGTGTAGTCAGAGAAATCTAGCCAACACATGTATATTAATAACTATTAGCAAGAAGTAGATTTCTTTCCAGAAGCACACAGTACAGTGGAAATCTTTAAACTTTTTGTCCTCTTCTTCAGGCAAATTACAGAGAATCAGGGAGAGAGAGAGAGAGAGATTTTGTAGTTGTTTGCTCTTGCAAGGCACCGAACATGACCCCTCAGGAATGTGTAGGAGAGGAAATGAAAAGCAGACGTGGGAAGCTGAAAAAGCAGCACTTCTCCTCTATCATTAAGTATATAATAAGGTAGATTACATCAGTTGTTGGCCTAGTCTCCCTGGTGAACAGGTGTCATAGATACAGCACTGTCTGATCAAACATTAACTCATCGTGTGGCAGCAAGTACTGGGAGAGGGAACGTGTAGGATCCTCTTCCTCCTTTCACATGTCACCAGCTTTTCCGTGAGGCGCTGAGGTTCAGTAAGGGACATTCTTGTCATTTTTATGGAATGAACCTAATGTTAGATAGTTGCCTAGACTTGTGACAACCCATTTTTCTCTATTTCCTATAGCAGAAGTACATTGGATACTAGCATATGAACAGGCACAGACTCAGACAAGGGTTTATGTTTATGTACATAGTTATAACGTAAACCCATAGGAGATTAGTAGTAACTATCTTCAACCTTTACTTAGAATAAAGAAACTGATATGCAAGATTTTAAATTCATATATTTCCATGTTGTTTACAGTTGCAAATAAATGCCATTGCTCCCATTTTACAAGCTGGAAAAATGGAAATGAAATTACATGCAGTTAGTTAGAAAAGAAGTCAGTCCTTTAAGTCCTGGAGCAGATCTGTCCCTGATGGATCCATAGTCTGTCCCAATTGTCTGGCACTCCTGAACAGTGATGAAAAAAAGAAATACTTGTTTCATTTTTGAATATTCCATTGCATTTGTTAAGACTTCTGACTTCATACAACTTTATATAGAATTGAAAGAGTTGCAGCAGTTTTAAAATCAGAGCTGGATAAGGTATGTGGGTATTGTATATAACGTCAAATAAAACAGAAGGAGAAGCCTGATTAAAGTTGCTTTCTGTCTTCTCAGTCACTTTCCTGGAGGAGAAGAAAATCAGTAAAAAGTATGGTATTCAAAGTAGAGCCTTCGAAGTGAACTAATGACAGATTAAATGAGGCAAGAATGTTTTTTCAGGAAAGACAGCGTATCACTTACTCTCTCTTGTTTGGGCTCCAGGAAGGGCCAGTGTAGAAGGAGAAATGATTGCTAGGAGAGGATGTTCTGGATGACCAGGTATCCTGACAGGCTCTTACAAGTGTCCTCCTTGGTCAACCCTAGCTGTCATTTTTCTGAGATCAAAAACTTTCACATGGTTTCAAGGAGGGGGCTAAAAACTCTTCCCTGTTTAGTAGAGAAGGGACTTAGTAAATTGGTTGTAAAATAATTCAGCCTGGAGAGCCCTTTATAACTATTAAAGGAGGGAGATTTGGAGCTGTTTTTTCAATAAACATGTAGGTGCAAAATATGTTAAGTGTTAAGGGCCTGACAAATTTGCATAGTTATTTGGTGTGATTCCCTGAGCTGGTAGGAGTGAAGAACTAAGAAGCTTTCCATCCCAAACTGTGTTAGCACTTACTGAAAAGAAGTGCACAGCTGTTGGCTGTAGTTTCCTATTATCAGATATTTCCCTTCCATGTTCTGGTGGGACTTTACTTATGAATAAAATAAATGTATTATCAACATATTATCAACAGTTATTTTACATATATTTTACATCTAAGAACTATTATCCCATTATCTGTACTACTTCTCCAAAACATTGTTAAAACTCAACCGACAGAAGGCTGAACTTAGGAGTTAAGAAGTCCTCCTCTGCAGTTTTTAATTACTCAATGAAGGTGGGAGATGTGCCAAGAGCTGGAGAAATCTAGGTGCAAATTTTAGCTCTGACTCAGCTCCACCTTGAACAGAGACACAGGTGCAGACTGTTCCCTCTCCATCCTGCTGGCTTTTGGGAAGAAGCCCAGAGGCACAGGAAAGGGTGGATGAGCTGATGGTGGGCTCCAGCAGGTTCATGATTTTGGGGGGCAGTCCATGAGTCGGGACTGGTGGATGCATCGCGGGATAAATTTGCTCTGGAGTTGGGACATGGCCAAGGTGCATGGCCTACAAATACAACATCTGCCCCACCGTGCATATACAGCCTGTGTTGTCCCACTCTGCTTCTGCTCAAGTCAATGTGAGTCCACAGGAGCAGAGCTGGTGGGGCTTGAGTACCTTGAAAAAGCCTTTGTGATGTATTTAAAAAGAAAGGTTTGAAACAAGCACCGCTAGGCCACCTGTTGCTGAGAAAGACTTGTCAATTTATTTGAGATTAATCGAGGGTGTCTCCGTGGCTTCTGTATCACCTTCAACATCTTTTGGATCCCTTAATGTGACAGAGCCAGTGAAAGGAAGCAGTCTTCTTGAACTCTCACTTCTGTAAAGGAGACCGGTAAGGGCTTGTCGTCAGTTTTCATTAACACTAAATATTTTAGCAAGCTCTTGCCATTTTAAGTATTTTGGGGAAAACAAAGCAGTCATCTGCTTCCTCTAGCAATTTTCATAGCTCATGAGACTAATCGCTCCTGTCAGGTAGCTGGATAGCTTTTTCCTTCTTCATAGCTGACAGCTTTTTTGCATTTGGTATTGAAAGCAGCCTTATGCTACAACGAATTCCTACATATTTTAATCACTTCCTAGAATCACTCACCTTTTGAAAGAGGTACATGCATGTCAAAGCTTAGAAAGGACAGTGTTGAGTCTACACAATTCTTACTCTGCTGAGGATTTGTTGGCAGAAGTGTAATGCTCTCAGTGAAATGCACTGAGAACAGGCTCTGGTCTGATCTTGGTGAACTTAACGATCATTACTTTTATTCCATCCTCACTGTGTGCTGTGAGTTAATCTAGATTTTAATTTTTTAAAATAGCTATAGTATTGGTTGGGCTTATTACAGAAAAAAAAGAAACACAGAACAAGAATATTCTGTTGTTTTTGTAAGGAGAAGTGGAGACTCACTACCAGCAGGGAGATTCTGCTGCATTAAACTTGTACTGGTGGGACAGGTTTAAGCACTTAATCCTTTTGCTGCTCCTGTTATAACAATTCCTAGAATATGGCAACACTAACAGGATGTTTTTCATAGAGATTAAAAAGGATTATTCATTTTAGTGACTCATCTCCAGCCAGTCCATTGTTGAAAGCACTGGCTGATTGTACAAACAGCATGTTTTCCTGATGAAAGGGAAGCAAACAGAAGAGATCTGTTCCTTTTCAGCCACCATCTATTCTGACCTTTGTTCTCTGTTATCAATATAACAGTTAAAATCCCAAAAAAGTCTGGTTCCCTTCAGCGTGTCCTATGTATTAGCCTAAGCATCTCTCTCTCCCTGTTCTTTACCTCTGCAGACTATTCAGAAACAAAAACACAACACCACGTAGTGTCTACCCCTCTGTTTCTTTTCAGTGGTGTAACGTGTGTGTGTGTCAGTATTAGGGGCACATCCTCATCTGGTCCTCCTTAGAAGTTAATTCTGGGAACAACAGGCCCAAAAATATTTCCTGCAACAAAATAAGTCCTCTTTTGACAAGGTAACAAGAGCTGCTGGGTGGAAGCACAAGAGAGCACAAGTACAAGTAAATTGCTTCAGGAAAAGAAATTCTTTCTTACCGTAAGGCAGGAATTGTAGTGCTGAGTAAGGCTCTCTGCTCTCACATTCCTCTACTACATACACACAAAGTGTGTCCCTTTTCTAGGGGCAAACTATAAACTTCTGCTTAAATTCGTTTTCTGTCATCTTAGTCTGCTTGGAAAAGGTTTAAATATCAAGGACAAACAACAAAAGCCTTTACTTTAAGAAAATACAGCCTAGCTTGGAGTGTCTCCTCATATTAACTTTCCTGGCACAATTAAAGAGCTTCTTACCTTCCGCTTATCACAAGTGTTTCTCTGTGAAAAGCTTGCCACTTAAATCTTTTTGTATGTGGGAAAGTTGATTGGCTTTCTAAGAACAACTTTAATTTTTCAGTTTTGTAGGCCTTCTTCTGGCTTGTTACATACTACTTTATGGACATGAATTGCCAGAAGTCTTCTGGAGTATAACAAATGCATACACTTGAGATAGCTTTTTGGGGTACATTCTCTAAATAACTAATTGTACCCAGTGACAAAAGTAATTTTGTTACATTGTAAACAAAACAGACTTCAGATAAACATCATGGAGCAAAAATTGCTTAGATGAATGATTTTCCCGTGCAGCAGGAAATGTATGTTCTCTTGACATCATTGACAGGGTACGCTCTGCCATCTGGGTGTCTGAGAAAGCACCCCGCTCGCTTCCTTACCTGCTGCCCTCTTCCTTTCTCAGTGCTCACATCAACGTACATTATAAACACAAGGATGTCATCAAATGCCAAGCTCTCAACCTTACATAATGCTGTTTGCTCCTGGCTTTTGCAACGTGATTGATCATCCCTCTTTCACAGGTGGAGGAACTGAGGCAAGAATGCCCGCGAGCCATGGGCTGGGAGTAGAGCCTAACTTCTTCACATACTCAGTGCCTATTCTGAGGCCATCTCCACACCCACAGCTACTGGTGTGTCCACAATTACTGCCAATTACTGCCAGTACAGCTGTATAAAAATAGTCCTTCTGAAATGGTGAAGCATCTTAAGAGACCGTATGATAATATTGCATTTATATAACAATTCATGCTGCAATACTAGCCCGAAACCAATCACAGCTAATGTTAAAGGCTCCTTTTTGTGCTTCACTTTCTCCCTCTGTGCCTAGGTAGCTGAATTCTAATGAAGTGCCTGATTTTACACGTTATTTGATATGTGTCTGTGTGTAGGTCACTGAGAGTACATTAGGAATGCAGGGACATTTGTCATTCAAACTATCACATTGACCAAGCCCCTGTGAGCGTTAATTATTTCACACGTGGCTGCCCTCAGTTGTGCGTCTCAGGTTGGTATATTGCCAAAGAAAGGTGGTGGGTTTTTTTAATGAGTTGAAATTTTCTTTCCACACTAGTACCCTTTTAGGTGGGATCGTGGTCCTTAGATACTTTCAGAGGAATGTGAAGACAGTTGGGTAACAAATGAAAGAGAGGTTAAAATTGCAAACTGCTAGCTGTCCTGTTTTCTTTCTTTGTGACAGATTGCTGAAGTTCCTGCTACACTGTTCAATCTTTCAGGAACCAAAAGACAAGAAGCAATTTCATTGCTCACAGGAACTCAAGGGGGTTTGTATTATAGTCAAGCAGTAAAAAGATATTTCAATTGGTGCCGTTGACAGGAAGCTCACAGTGTAGTGTAAGTCTTTGTCATGAATCCATAAGGTTCTTTTTCACCATAGGCTGAAGCGAGAACCATAAAGGGTACTAAAAATCAATGTAATTTAGTAATGTATTATAGAAAGAACAAATGGGATTTTTCTAGAATTTAGGAACAAATTGCCTGTAGACTACTGCTGATGGCTTCATGTCCATTTCATTCTGTGAGCAATAGGACATATGGCCAGCTGGGGTTTACTGGATACTTCCAAAGCATCATTATTTCCAGTTAGAAATGCTATCTGCTGTGAAGTCAAATCCCCGCAGTGGAGGCTGCTGAGTCTTTGCACTCTGCCAGAGTAAAGGCACTACCCTGATCGTATGTAGCCCAACTGGAGCCATGGCTATGACAGCAAACTGAGCAGAGACAGGGCAGCCTGGAAACTCTGTCCCTGGTCATTATGTTCATTACTGCTATAAAAAGACTTCGGTCAATTATGAATTTTGTCAGAACATTCTAATATGGATGGAAGGAGAAGGTCACTTTGAAAATAGCTGGTATTTATTTGTCTGTCAATGCTCATAAGAAATTATACACATACACCAGATGCTAGACTGGCTGTGCCCTTTGTTCATAACACAAGCAATTAAAACAAAAAGAAGAATGTCCAAGCAGTATAGTTTTAATAATACCAAAGATTAGCAACTAATCCCAAACAATAATGAATTTTCCATCAGCAAGGCTTGTAGGTCACTGTCATTATAAATCTAGCCCAATGAAGTCCATTACCCAAAGGAATGCTCGTGGACTGCAGAAAACCAGAGCAGAAGCCAGGGTCAGTGATGGAAAAAATAAAAATAAAGAAAGATAAGACATTGCCCAGAAAGTGCTGTATTGACAACCTGTAGATGGCAGTGCACTCAACTCAACTACTACTCACATGCTCTGCAAGGAAAATACATTTGAGGTAAACATCCATCATCTTTTCCATTTACATCACTTTCTGTTCCATGCCATCTTCACAGAATCACAAACATCTTAGTAACACCAAGTCCTAGTGACACACGGCTTCTAGAGTCCTTGTCTTTGATTACGAATGTCCTTTCAATGACTGTTAGGCAGATTGGGTGAAAAGACTTGGACCTCTGCTCAAGCACCTGAATTCTGGGAAAAATGGTTCCACCTCTGGGACCCTATTGAAAAGTAGGTGTGTGAAGGGAGACATGTCCTTGAGAAAATGGTAAAAAAATCCTCTGGTCAGAGCATGCCTTTGCTGAGTATGTTACATGAGCACAGTCAGTGTATCATGAAATACCCACAGGTACCTGAGGCCACAGCCCATGGAATTCTGAGGTTCTGGTGCAGATGAAATATCTCAAGTTCAAAACTGTGCACCAGGAACCTTCTGTTCAGAAGCCAACTTATTTGGGAGGGAAGGGGTGTTACATGGGATTACTTCAAACCATGTTGTGACTAAACACTGTTATGAAGCTGTGACCTGAGTGAAGGTCTGAAATGGTATCAAAAACATAGCCATGTGAATAGATGAACATTTCACTCTGTCTCCCACAATCCAAGTTAGGATGTTACAGCCTGGATGGGTAGACAATCAAACTGGTAAGAAACCAGTTGGATGGTCAGGCTCAGAGAGTCGTGGCCAGTGGATCACTTTCTGCCTGGAGCAAGCAACAGGGTAGGTACTGCAGGGTCTGTCCTGGGACCTGTGCTACTTAATGTTGTTGTCAGTGACCTGGAGGAGGCTGTGGAGCATAGTACCATCAGGTTTGCAGATAATGCCAAATTGGGAGTGGCTGGGCAATACTCTCCATGGAAGGGCTGTCAGTCAGTGACCTAGACAAGCTGGAGGGATGGCCCAACGGGATCCTCATGAAATTAAAAAAAAAAATGTAAAGTGCTGCACCTGGGAAGGAAGAGTGTCTTGCAATGATACAGTCTGGGGACAGACTCCCTGGGGAGCAGCTCTGGAGAAGGGGCAGTGAGCTGGGCAGGAGCCAGCAGCAGCCCTGGCAGCAGAGGCAGCAGCAGCATCCAGGGCAACATGAGCAGGAGCACAGTGAGGATGTCAGGGCAGGTATTGTCCCCTCTGCCCAGCACTCACTGTTAGGCCACATCTGGGTACCGTGGCCAGGTGGTGCCCCCCAGTGCAACAAGGTACAGCAGGCACAAACTGAAACGAGAGGGGTTCAGGCTGGGTACCGAAACCTCTCCCTGTGAGGACAGGCAGGGCAGGGGCAGGCAGAGGGACGGGCTGCCCAGGGAGGTGGGGCAGGCTCCATCCTCAGGGGTTGTCAAGACCTGTCTGGGCAAAGCCCTGAGCAACCTGGTCTGATCTCACAGCTGGCCCTGCTTGGGGCAGGGGTGCACCAGGGACCTCCTGAGGCCCCTTCCAACATGGATTATTTTATGATTCCATTATTCTAACCAACAATAATAGATGTAGGATCATGAACCTACATACCTGTTGTGATGCTATTCCCATCCAATTACACACTTGTCATAAATCCTGGCTGGGGACAGTAACCCAGACCCATGCATCGTGACCACTGGCTTAAATTAGTGTACACTTTATTGACTCAAAAGTGTTGAAATATTGAAGATGCTGTTGCTTATTTTTTACTGTGAATGGCAAATTTATCAACAGAATATTTCAATGCTTTTTCTCAAATTTGGAACAAAGAACTGAATTATGAGTCCTGCTTTTTTTTCCCGTCGTTATTTATAGTTCACCACCAGTGTCCTGTAATGGATCTGAGTGTGACTTAAAGAGTACATTTTGTTTCTAATTTGTTCTTTTTTTAAAGGGCCATTATCATTTTAAATTTTATTGATCATTCACTATGACTAGTGACATTTCACTGATTTCTTCAGCTTCCACCATGGCCTTCCTTTTTAAAGTTAAAAACTATCATCACTGGCATATTTCTTTCCTTCCCAGATTCTAAATATTTATTTTGATGATTTATTTATCATTCTACATATATTTCTTATTAATCCATTGTATTTTTCATGGTTGCATAATCACAGGTTTTTATTTAACATCGAATAACTAGTTCTTAAACATTTTCTCATGTGCTTTTTTAAAGCATTTCTCACTCTTTACATGCATTCCAGTCTACAATGTTGCCAGTTAGTTAAAACATTAAAAAATGTCTATTTAAAACTTGGTAAAATATAATGCTGGTTAGCAGCAGTGCTGTGATCAAATATATTTAACCCAATCATCATCATTAATATACAGGCAAGCATAAATATTCTAAATCAGCAGTGAATATTTGCTTGTCCACCAAAATGAGCTCTGCTATGGCAACTCTCTCATCATGACCTTCTATGAATATTTTAAGGTCTCTGTAGTTACCTTGCCTAATTCTTCACTTGCACTTTTTCAAACTCCCACGAAAAGTGTCTAATGGAATTCATTTGTTGTCACCACCTGAAAAAAAAAAGAAAATGAGGCCCTTTATCTAAATGTTCCTGAGGTAGTTCCTGCAATACAGCTAGCATATGGACAAGGTGACCTCCAGGGGTCCCTTCCAACCTCAACATGCTAGTTGTATCCATGATTTCTCCTGCAGTATCTTCAGTATCTACTTCAGTATTATCTGTGCTCACTGCTTCCAATTTTGTGCAACATTTAACCTGTCATTTTTTAACAGCTTCTCACTGAGTACATTATAAATAGAGTATAAAAAGTCTGTGTACTTCAAAGATCCTTGAACCTGGACAGCATCATGGTTCATAGAAATAGGTTTCAGGTTCAGAAGTGATATCTGATGCCTTGGTCGGTGGGATCCCATAGGCTCACTGCTTTAGACCACAGTGCTAGTGCCACAGCCTTCCTGAGCTCCTAATTGCTAAGATACTTTTCCTTGTGGCTGCAGCAGCTCTGGCTTCTGGATAAATGTAGAGCAGGGACTATGACAAGTGAGTAAATTGAACAGACACAGGAATGGAGAATATAGCACTCTGAAAAATAAAAAAATTCTGTGAAGACCCTCCAAATTTGATCCTGCCCTTCTGGCATATCCTTGGTTTGACCAGTGACATTGCACTATGTTGTCATCCCTTCTTCAGCCTCATTTTCTTTTTCCTACAGAACTGAAGTCCAGGTTGCAAAACCCAGGGCTCCTTTCCTCATCAGCTTTCTATGTAAAAAAATTGAAAGAAATCAGCCATCATTCCTGCATGGAGACATACTATGCTTTGATAGCCTATGATGTCTCTGCCACACACCTGGGCTGTGCCTTTCCCACCAGGGTCAGATGCCTTCAGTACACTGTGGCCACTGCAACTCACTGAGGAGGATGCAACTCCTGCTGCACTGCTCTGTGCTCGCTCTGCTGCTTCTGCGCCTCCTCCCCATCAACTGCTTCAACCCACAGGCTGGGAAATTGCATTCTCAGCATTTTTAAATGCTCCAGTAAGTAAAACTTGGCGTGCGTAGTTAATCATTGATCTTTATTTTTATTAACCTAGTGCTAGAGGTTCAGAATAAAGAGACTGCAGAGTCTTCTGAGAAATAAAAAAGCAGGGGGAGGCAGGGAAAGGTGTGCTCACTCCATTACTGACCGTGTTCCAGCAACTGACACATCGCTGGGCGTAACCCACAGCAGCTATAGGAACTGCTGTAATTTAAGGCTGTTTCTCAGGGATTTTCCACTGGCTTCAGATCCTCCAGACTTATGAGATCTACAGTTGTTCCCCAGTCTACCTTGGAAACTTCTGTACTAGGTCTGTGAAAGCAGACACCTTTTCAGCCCTGACCTACCTTTCTTGGGTAGAATTACACCTCTGAAGCTCATGCCAATTCCCTAAATGCTGCTTGATTATTTGAGGATATGTAGGAGGGATGCTGAATTGGTCCCTTCCAGTTTCTTGCTTGTATGCGTAGCTGCATGTGGATCTGTGAATATAGCTTCAGCTGACCTCAGATGCAGGATGCATCTGCACCTCAGTGAGGTAAGGCAGCTCCACTTTATGAGGCCAAGCTCTACCTTGCTAAGGGAAAAAAAAAAAGGTAGAGTGGTTTTAATAGAAAATGAACTCTCCACCTGTGAACCATCCAAATGTGTGCAGCAAAGAGAGGCTTCAAGTTTTGCTGAGCTTGTAATCAAGGTTGTGCAGATGCTCATCTTTTTGAGGAATTGAACAAAGTGTGGTGAGCAAGGATATGACAGGTGAGAGAAAGATGAAGAGGTGAAAAATTTCTGATCGCAGTAAGAGTTAATTAGGATATTGTTATTTGTGGTAAAGTGTATGGGGTAAGCTCATACCTTTGAGTCAATCATTGAGAAGCAGTTAACAACCAAACACATGCTTTCAATCAGACTTCGAAGTCAAATCTTGCAGGAAAGAGAAGGCTAACTTTGTGATGCAAAGATGCAGAAAAGAGAAATGCTTGTGCATGAATGTGCACAAAGGAAACACACACAAACTGAACACAAACAAGCCATCGAGCAAAATACATGAAATTAAAACACGTGTACTGCCTACTTCATTTCACTAAGTAACATAGGCTGAATCGTACCTGAAGGATGCATTTGCAATGCGTGGATGCATTTTTAATGCATTTGTACCTCCCCTCATTCAGAAAGTGTCCTTCTTTTTTTCTGCAGTCTCTGACAGGAGGTAACTCCCTGTTCAGGCTCTTATTCCATGGTGGGCCCTGTATCCTCCAGTCCTGCAAACTGCAGCTCATTGTCATTAAAAACAGATGAAACAGCAGCACCGAGGAGGTGCCTGGCTGTGATGTTTTACTGTGTCTCAGTGCTATAAATTGCAGCAGAGCCAAGGAGTGTCTCTAACCCCTGAATCCAGCTAGCTACCATAAAACAAAGCACTTTGTTGTCACTTAAAGGCAGCACCTCTACATTCACAAGCTTTCCTGAAGACTTTCCCAGTATTGATGTGATCCGAAGGGAAGCTCCTATCACCCCTTTGAGCCTATTTGCCTTCATATCCTAAAAGTGTGAGTTTCTTAGGAAAAGGAATATTGGCAAAGTTTTAAATGACTTGCAGCATCTAATTCAAAAAGAGACAGAGAAAAATGAACCCAAATCTGCCCATTAAGCCCCTCCTAGTGTCCGTCTTCACCCTGACAAAGAGATAACCCACAAAGCTGAGCCACCTGCCTGGCATTAATTCAGACACCTGGGGCATTCCAGGAACGTACTAAAGAAAGATGTTTCTCCAGGAAACACATTTACATTGATACGTAAAATATGAGGTTATGCCTACCCATTCCATATAATTGCTTGCTAACAAAAGCTGCTGCATAAAGTTACTTTTTTCTTAGCTGTGGAAACTGAATGACTATTAAATGCGGTAACACAATGACCTTACTTTTAAAATAGCAAGGTCCATATTGTTTGGGTCAGTCCTATTAAATCAGAGTCCTATGGAGTGAATTTAGCTATGCCTGTAAAATCCTTAGTTTACACCACTGAAACTAGTTGTCCTGCATTATCCAGAAGTTCATTCAATGCTGATCATTATCTAGATATTAGACAAAGCAGACCCTTGTCAGAGCCCTTGGCTGGGAGCAGTTTATCAAAAAAAAAACCAAAACCCAAAAAAACCAGCCACTATCCAGGACCAAAATATTACCTGTATAAAATACTCTGAGTGACAGAATGAAGTAGCTAAAACCAATAAAGATGAAATTTCCTGGAAATTTGTAAGGCAAACGGCTTGAACAGTGCTTTATTCTGTATCTGCGTTTTGCACTGACAAATCTGCTAGGTTTTGTCATAATGCCAAAAATAAAAGCCAAGTGAAGTGAAGGAACCCATACTGATGTCAGAGTCTGCATCCTGGAGCAAATGAGACAGATTTATTTATTAAGGAGCATAGGACTGGCAAAGATCTTTGGATCTTCACTATGTTGGATGGAAAAAAACTTGTGTCCTTATTGTAAAACTTATTCTCAACTGCAAAGATGTCACCTTACTGAAAGACACGACAGCTAAAATAGGTGATTGTACAAGTGAAATCTGTTTTTGCTTGACACAAAGTTCTAGGTACAAGTTTATCCTGGACTTTGAAACCTTTTTATAGTACTGAAGATCTAGTGGGTCTAAGCAGCTGGACACTGCGGCATAGGTTAGTGGACGTGAACGCAGGCAGATGGAGAGGATCATGCATTTAACCAAATAAACCCAGCTTCGTAGAAAACGGTCCTACACAATAAAATACCAATTAGAAAAGACAGGATAGTCAGGCTTCCTACAAAACCACTGTAAAGTTATACCAGTGAAGACTGGACTGTTCCCTCCTGCTACTTTAACAGACAGGGGAACGGCTGCAGCATGAAAACAGAACTCCCAAGTCACAGCGAACCTGGAGCTATGTGAAAAAAGAGCTAATCTGAGACCAAAAATTAGCAGATACTCCCACACTGCTCTTTGAACACCGCTCTAACCATGTAGTAAGCCCAAACTTGCTTCACATTCATCCTGTGGGTTGGGGGATTTGGGGGTGCTTGGGCTTGGGTTAGGCATTAATTTACTCTTTACACAAAGCCCATCTTACTCAAATCAGCCTCTTGCATGCTTCCACCCTTTTTCCCAGGCTGGGGCTAAACAGCCTGGAAAAAAGGCTGGAAGCATGCAAGAACCACATGCGTGAGGCTGCTATTTTGATTAGTTAATAGACGGGTTATAAATATCACATTAACATCATGTAATCATTGTCATTTCTGTTATCCTTATCTGGGAGAAGGAAGTATTGGGAATGATATTTTCAAGGGACTTTTCTGCAAGCCAGCTGAAACCAGTTATGTTACACGCAGGCTCGTGTAATGTGCTGCTGTCGGCTGGAGCCCAGACGCACAGTCAAAAAGACTTTGTCAAACCCTTGGCTCTGATGGGGGGTGAGGAGAAAGCAGGTTATTTCTAAACTCTAGCAGCTAGCTCGCGTTGGTTAGCTCACTTCTACGTGCAGTCTGGACAGTCCTAAAATGTCTGTCACAGGACATAAACATTTATGATTTCTTTAACGCCAAACCCTTGGGCTCAGAACCAGTTAACATTAAATGAATACCTGCTATTATTCTTAGCTATTTCAGCTTAAAGTAAACCTGGTATGCTTAGTTATTTAGCAATCAGTTACTTTATGTTTTTAGTGAGTGAGAGGACAATGACGCTTTTCTCTCTGGTCCACAACACCCTGCAGATAGTCTCAGTTCCTCAGTGTGAAAGAGTGCACAGGGCCACCTGTGTTGGTAGATGTGCTGCTGCTGTGGGCTTTCTGCTGAAGTGGACCAAAAAGCTCCTTCACAAAGCAAAAAAAAAAAAAAACAAAACCCCATTGAAATAAGAAAGGGCTGAAGGAGACTCTCATCCAGCATATTCTCTGGCTTTAGGATCTGATTCTTAAGCTTTGGGTGTAGCTGCCTGCTACAAAGCCATGTCTTTCTGGCTCACTCATTTGTTCTGGCTTCATGTCTTTGTTTCAGTTCTTGCTTCTGTAACATACAGTCACATGGCATGCAGAACCAACGCCATGCAAGTTAGTTTTATGTAGCTATGTGACTGACAAAATGGCCAAGCAGCAGCCTCTTTAAAAAAAAAAAAATTATCAATTTTCTTTTCATGGGGCTTGAGATTCTGCGAAGGAATCAGCTTTGATTAGGAGGAGAGTTTCTGCAGCCAGTTTCAAATCACAGAAAAACCCTGAAGATATTTGTAGTATCCTCACAAGCCCTCTTTGCCTTTCATGTTCATGCACACAGAATTATCAGCGAGAGGTCTTTTGGTTGCTTTTTTTAATTTTCTTTATGCCAGGAGTCTTGTCTTTTTGATTTGTTTGGTACTGAGCCAAACTTCAGTGAAATAACATCAGTGATTTTACCCGGGGTAAATACCACCTATTTTTCTTTATGAGAGACTTCAGACTATAACCCCACCCTTCGGGGCTGAGCTATGATCACACCACTCTCTCAAAGAGGACAAGTCAGGTTACAGTGCTCACTAGATTAACCAAACATAAAATGTGAATGCAACAGTTCACAATCACAATGAGTAAATGCCCTTGAGAAACAAGAGTTCCAGTTCAGCAGAACAACAACAAATTAGCTTGTTATGAATAACATTTACAATAACTTCACAAGTGAAGCTGCCATTCTGTTCTGCTAACGCTATAAGACATGAAGTCGTAAGTTGAAACTGCCAACTGCTAGGAAAGAGAATAAAATTCACTCCGTCACATCAGGGCTGATTAGAAATAACAACTATTGTATCTCAATTTGTGTTTTTTTAACCTTCTGTTGCTCAGATAGAGGTTCTTCTCCACTGATGACAGTTACATAAGATAAATCTTGCAGGTGCTGAACTGGGTTCACAATGCATATAACACTCTGCAGACTAATAAGAACGTGGACCTGTTCAAGGAGTTGAAAAATGTAATCTTGCAAACACATGTGAATGATCACTTTGATTTAAAATGAGAGCTGTGATGTGATTAAATTTTCTCATGTGTGTACACGTTTGCAAGATAAGGCCAGAAGCATGAAACTTAATGCATGACTTAAAGAAAAAGGAAAGAAATGTTTTTTGCTGAAAGAAAAGAGGAAATAATGCCTTGTTAAGCTTCACTGACTTTATTTATCTTTCTACCTAAACTATGTATATGGGTTAGTGGTTTTTAATTTGTGTGTATGGTGGAATGGAGGTCAGTGTTGGAAAACCAAATAATGACTACAAATAAGAAAGAATGCTTTTTATGAGGTGAGAGAACATAATTTTCCTGGTTTCATCTGGGACAGAGTTAACTTTCTCCACAGTAGCCAGTGTGAGGCTGTGTTTTGGATTTGTGCTGAAGAAAAGGCTGATAACATGCTGATGATTGTAGTTGCTGCCAGGACAGTCAAGGACTTTTCATCTTCTCTGCTGTGCCAGTGTCTGCAGGTCTGGGAGAAGGTGTGACAGAGCATAGTCCACAATTACTGGCTTAGCATTTGACCCTAGGTTTAGGATTGAGACTGAAATTTGGCCAATGGGATATTCCATATATCATGCACGTCATGCCCAGTATATAGGTGAAAGTCTGTCCAGCAGTTCACTCCCTGTCTGTCTCTTTGTTGCTTGTCACTCTCTTGGACTCTTGGGCTCTAATATCTTTTCCAGGCTCTTATCTCTCTGCTCCAAGATTGTTATCTGGGAACCAGCTGAGCCTTGGTCATCAGGTGGTGACCAGTTGTGCTGTGTATTACTCGTTTGTATGTTTGTACATATAACTATTATTGTTATCATGATTATAATTATTATTATTTAAAATGTTATTGTAGTTTAGTTATTGAAGTGTTCTTATTTCAATCCACAAGTCTCTTTTCACTTTACTTCTTTAATTCTCTCCCATCCCTGGGAGTGGGGAGGGTGAGCAAGCGGCTGCAAGGTGTTTGCTGCCAGATGAGTGGGTTAAACCACAACAAACATGATACAGGTGCAGTCTGGTTTTGGGAAGCAGCCAGAAGGCAAGGCAGCACCAAATATCCATGTCTGCTGATTTTAGGCTTGGAAGGTCAAGGGACAGGTTTTGAAAACCAGATGGGTAATAGTTGTTACATGAAAAATCCTATGCAAAGATGCATGCAAGGCAATGGTCAGTAACATACTCATCCTCCCGTTCCCCAGGTCGTGTTTTACCTCAGACAGCTTAGTTCAGAAAAATGTAATATTTATCTTTAATATGTTTTTGAATAGCATGTCATGAAAGCCACACATTTATATCAACAGTAGAATGTCTGGCCAGAGGCCAGACTTCACCACATTTTCTGCATCTGTGGGCATTGACCCCAGCCTAGTTAAAGAGGCTGAGATCATGCCCTGATGCCATTTCATGCCTAGGCAGGTGCTGTTTTATTCTTGAAGGACCTATTTGGAGCTGGAATTTTAACAGAGCACAGGACAGGAGCTTGTAAGACAAAGGTTTTCTGAGATGTGACTAAAAGGAAGGATAAGGCAAACTAATTTTAGCATCAGCATGTCATGATCAAGGTAGGAAAAATGCAGAGACTACAGTGAAAGCAATGAGATCCCCAGGCAGATGGTCAATATAAGCTTAGCACTCAAGATCAAATTGAGGGACGGAACGAATCTCACCCTAAACTGTGTTTAAAAAGTGATAAGTGGAATTCAGTTTGAGTGTAAGATACATAAATTGTGGTTATGGTATGTAGATGTCACATACAGGCCAGTTGTCTAAGCTCCCACTGCTGTCAACAGAGGTTTAGTCAACGGGATCCAGAGAGAAGTACAGCACACAACTTGCTCGGGGCATGATTCAGCTGTCTAAACATAGGCATCTAATTGCAGTTGAGATGCCCAAGGCTGTGCCTTCTGGCCTACAGCTGACTCTTCTGAAACAAGTAGGACAAATGGGTCTGTATTGTATCTGCCAGCCCACACAGTTGTCTCAGATACTTTCATGCATCTGAAATGGATGCTGGACACTTATATGTAGGCTACATCTGAACCAGCTGAATTGAGTCCTGTTTAAGAATGAGCCCTTAGGATGCTCTCCAGGCTCTCCTAAATTTAGGTGTTTTAAACCTGATATGGTTCCCATACAGACACTAATTCCAGGTTAGTCACCCTCACAGGGGTACATATAAACAGGCTCTTACAGAAGGTGAGCCATGTAATCTGGAAATGGTACTCAAGATGATACTAGGGAATAACTGCTGGTACTCTCTGACATGTATTTTTCAACTGTGAAGGGAGGCAAGACTGAGTAACTTGCACTTTGATATCTGACTTCTGAACATTTAAAGCCAGGTGAAGTGAAATTCGGTCTAGGGAAATAGTTCTGGAAGAAGAATTGACAAGACTGAGGTCTGGTCTACACAAGAAAAAAAAATTTCCAAGTAATTGCTAGTGCAACTTTATCCGAATGATTTCGTACTTTTATTCTGAGACCATTTTCCAATTTCATTTATATTGCTTGTGAATATGCTGGGATAAACCAGTTCCAGGATGTGTGTGTCTGTCATTACATTTCACTCCAGAGACAAAGGCTTGAGGATAGAAGAAGGGAAAGGAGAGAAGGCTGGTAAAACCAATATCACAGGGGAGGTTAGTCAAACCGTGGACAAGGGTAGTAAAGGGAAGCACTAATTTAAGTTCCTTCTGATTTCCTAATAGTGATGATAGAATGTTGGCTCAATTTGCTTTGTTTTTAAACAGTTTGTGCTTTTATACTTACTGGCTGTTCCTTTCATTGTGAGCTTTTTGTTTGATACAAATTCTTTCAATATATCTTTGAACTGCCTGTTTGAACACATGGCTTAATCACTTCCATTTTGAAGAACAAAATATCTCAAGCACTCAAAAATGTCTAGAAATGACTCCACACTCATAAAACATTAAAAACTTTGCAAGTGCCTGGAGTAGGAAACTCTGCTGGTTTGTAAGATGTGCAGTCTATTTGAAAACCAGTTGTGTATTTCACTTAAAATGAAAGTATGTAAAAATAGTTTGTTGGTTTAAAGCAATTTTAATTTAAGCTGTCCCTTAAAATAACTTCCATCCTCAAAGTTTCTCCTTTTTTGCTGGCATTATCACAGTCCCCAATTCTGAAAACTTTTGTGCATGACACGATAATTGCTGCAATCTAACTGACTTCAGTGGGACAATACCTAAGAACAATGTCACACCTGACAGTTTTTGCAGAAGCAGGATCACTGTAAAGTACTCCTGCTTCCCAACTGAGGGACCTAACTTCGGTTGCTTACATGGTGTGTGTAGGAACCATGTCTGTCAAGCTTGGTAGCCAGTTGCTGCTCAGAGTGATGTAAGCTTTCTTCTGAAGGTGTCATGGACTGTGATCAGATGAGGACTGATGTCATCCTAGGGTTACAAATATGCTTCAAGATGTATATCTGTAATGATGCTCAAAACAAGCAATGCTTTGTGTTATCAAGGGCCAATGGCACGTTTTTACAAAAGGCTGTGATAAAAGGTAAAGCAGAGATATAAAGGAGGCAGAGAAGACATTCTTTCAATATTTAATTTTCTGTGCCTTGTTTCACGAGCACTTCAACATTGCAACTTTAAATTAAAGATGCGTTTGTATGGTTGGTTTTGGTGTGGTTTTTTTAACATTTCATTTTGTCAATCTGAAGCCAATCCAATTACTCCCTCCTAGGTAATGTCTGAATCACAGTCTTTGGTGTGGAAACACGGGAAGCCTAAATCACCTTTACCAAGGAATTTCTTCTGTGGAAAGTCTGGAAACTTTACAGTGTTATTTGCTGTACTGGCTGAGGTATTTTTGTTCCATTAAAAACAGATGCTATTCCTTAGTATTAAGGCAGATTAATTTCACAGATACAATAGGATCCTATTATAGCAATCTGGTTTTGTTTTTAACCAGAACAATTTCATCGTATGCATGATGACTGGCTATAATATAACTGTTTTGATGTGCAAATGGAAATCTGGGAATCTGGCTTTCTTACAGTATATGTAAAAGGTGGCTATATTTGTAGACTCTAAAAGTGGATTCAACTGTACAAGTGTTTGAATACATACCATCTGTGTTAAACATATGTTCTTTTTAGGCCTGAATTTGTCACTGCCATTTTTTCTTTGAAATTACTACAATGTACTTCAAACTGACCAGGCACCTCAGAATTCAAGATTAATTGACAGTCATCTTGTAAAAACTCGACAATTATTAATAGCAACTTGTTCTGTAATTAACAAAACAAAACCAAAAAAAATAATTGGATTAGTTGTGAGATGAGGAACTTCCCAATGCTGTGAGGAGAACTTAGTGTGACCTGGGGTAGAGCCAGCTGTGCACAGATTTAGGGTTCCAAAGAGGTGAAAGGGGAACAAGCACAAAATGTGACCAGAGAACAGTGAGCAGCTTACGGTATTGTTGTCACATCTGGTCCCAGAGATGGGAATGAATGGAGGGCTGTTTATAAACATCTAAGCTGTGGCACAGTTCTCCCGCAGCCTTTCCAAGAGAGGTATGTATTCAGTGAGTTGAGATTTAGTTACGGAATTTAGTTCTCTTTCAAGAACATCTGTGGCTTGCTTCTCTAATTAGAAGGGCAGTCTACAAACAAACTACTTTTTATGCTAGGAGAAGAAGTGACATCTCAGAAAGAAGCTCAGGGTTTTAGAAAGATGCAACACCTCACAAGGGGGGGAAATAATCAAGCAGCTGTGCTTTTTAAAACAGCCACATCACTTTTTGATAGTGTCGTGTCACTGAGCCCTGACAATTACATGTGTGATGTAAAATGAAGTGTCACTGAGTCTTCCATTTATTATACTCCATCATAATTGATGGCCTGAGTCTTTCCAACACTGGGTTTGATCTTGCTGTTTGATTTATGTGAGCTGACTCCAGTGCCTTGGAAAACCTCAGCTGAAGCAGTGGGGTTGTGCAAAGGTATGTATTTTTGCCCTGCAGCTCAGGCTGCAGGATAGGACAATAATTTTATACGATTGAAAATTGCTTTTTTGAATTGCTACTATGAAATGCCAGACTAGTGTACTCAAAATTTTCATTTTCATAAACGTGCCTGTTGTTACACGACTGGAGAGTGTGAATTTCTGGAACTTTGGGTTGGATTGCTGAGCACTTCCCAGCCAGCACTCCCTTGACTTGCATGGCATTGAGACTACCGAGTGGATAAAAAGATCTGAATATCACCTATGAAAATAAATGAAGAAGAGGAAAGCCAATTGTAACAACAGCAACAAAAACAATTTTTTTTCAGTTTTCCTACCAAATGGTTGAAAAAGGTCTCACTATTTTCCCTGTGCATGGAAACTCAGCTCTTACCTCTCCCAGCCTACTCATCTTCTCAGACTTCTCCCCTGATGCTTCTTTAATGTCTGTGGCAGCTCATCTCTTGATGGCTCCTTACTCAACAGAACACCAAATTACCAATTTAGAGACAAGGAGGTTGCTTGCAGGCCCTCCACCCCGAGATATTATTATATTTGTTTATATATATATATATATATATATATATGCTAAAATAGATAATTTTGATAAAAAATAAACACCTATGCAGCTTTGAGGATCTAGGCAATATTTATCATAATAAATATTAGATATTTGCACATTTGTTTCTACATAAAATAATAAATAATATTAGAATATCTCAGTCCCCTGAGACCAGTGGGAAAGTCTGAGGGAAAAAAAAAAAAAAAGAGTCTGAACACACAAAACCCCCCATATTACTGTGAGAATGGTCAAACACAGGCTTGCTCAGAGAGGCTGTGGAGTCTCCATACTTCAAAATATTTGAATTTTTACTAGATAGGGTGCTGGGCAACCAGCTCTATCTGACCCTGCTTGAGAAGTGGCTCTGGACTAGATGATCTCAAGAAGTCTCTTCCAACCTCAACCACTCTGTGATTCTGGCATATTCCACTGCAGAGTTGCTGCTGTGTTTAATTGTATTTGCTTGTCAGATGTACAAATATCTCTGTGGAATTACCCAGTATCAGCTGCACGTAAGAATCGTCATTCAAAGCAAAAGCTCTTTTACTACTAATGAGTTCAAAACCTGCAGGAACTTCCTAGGCCACAAAGGGTGAATGGACTCCCTCATAGTGACTTCTCCCCGGGTTCCTCCTGTTCCAGTTATGCAGCTCTCCAATACAATGCAAATAGCACTAGCCAATAAAATAATGTGGTTAGCTACTTGAAATGATCTCAAGTAATATTTCTGGAGGCAGGTTGTAAAAACCAGGCTAAGGCTAGACTGAAAGCAGAGAGGAATACAGCTATCACATAGGATTTCTCCTTCTCTTCCTAGTATGTAGCTATGCTGGGAATTCTGTCATAAGACTGACATGTTATGTCAATTCTATAGAGTATTTTCCTTTAATGGTTATGCTTTGTTGCTCATCTAGATGCTTATATGAACATTGCCTTGACTGCTTGGCAATGCCCTGTAATTAATATAATACTAAGTACCACTGCCTTTAAACCAGGGGTTTTTAAATGCAGTTATTTGTAGTAAAAATAGGGTTCCACATGCTGGATAAATAATTGACATACTGGAATGAGGCTTTCTTAACGCTATATTCTATGTTGTTTAGTGTCACAAATGCATTTTATTAAGATAAGAAAATTAGCCTTCAACAACAAAAAAACACTTGAATATATCAGACACTTTGTGTGAAAGCTCACTGTTGCCATGTAAACTTTCCTCTCTTAATAATGCTGAAGTAAACACTGTTTGTCCTTTGTTCTTTCTTAATGCATGTTTGTCTGTTATCTCAGTCACTGCACAGAAAAAGCAACCACTGCTATATAACTGCAAAATGAAGATGTACATATTTCTAGAAAGAATCAGATTTTCTGTGCAAGTTCTGTCCAGTTGGTCACTTCCCAGAAATACTGGACTGTGTGACATAGGCACACACTTTTGTGTTTGGGAAGTTCCAGAAAGAAATGCAAAACCCTGTATGGGTATGTGCCCTCTGAGTGCCCAAACCAGGCCTCCTTACCTGTTTCAAGCCCCTCTCATTTTCTGTGCTCTCATGCCTTCCCTGTCTTAGCCAGAACAACCCTCCTCCCCTCACGCTCCCATACTCCGGTTCCCTTCCCAGGCATGGCCCAATCTTTGGACATCATTCCCTGCCACAGACACTCAGTTCCCTCTCTCTCCAAACCACGGACTAATTCTCTTACTCACCTCTCATACTTCCCAGCTCACGCCCAGTCTGTTCCCATGGCACAGACCCAAAGTGCAGGTCCCAGATACTGTACCTGGAATCAGCAGCTGCTTCTTTGGACACTCACTGCAAGCACCAGGGCCAAGCAGTACGGAACGGATGGTGTACGCCGCTGTGAGTCCAGTAGTAACAGCCCCAGCTCTCCCTTCTCAGCCCCTGTAACACATTATCAGTTCTTTGTTCAACTGGGTGGCTGCAAGCTTCTCTTATAACTGGATCCACCACTCATTTAATACAGGATATGTGTGAGTCTATAAAGAAATGTGATATATAAAGTGCTTAGGGCTGAATTAGCCATGAGCTCTGTGGGCACACTCAGCGGGTCCACTATGTCCCTCTGCTATCTTTCTAACACTAGCAAAGACAACGTTAGGTAAGGGGGAAAGGGAGTCATCACACCTCAGAGCCACTAGGTAAAAGCTTTGGAGCTCTGCAGGAAACACAAGTGATGGGAGTAAAATCTTTGTGGCAAGGCAAAGAGAAAGATAGGACTTGAAACTTGCATAGGATTTGAAGCATGGTTTTGAATGCCCTGGTGGAGAATGTTTTTCTATCCTACTGATATAGGAGGTGTTCCTCTTAAATTTAATGATGTCAATAGGCGCTTTAACGTTTTGACAGCCAAGTATAGCAATTCACTTACTGTTTTGCTACTTGCTAGAAAATGCATTTATAGTCTGATGGGAAAGGATAGCTCATGGCCTCTTCATGTGGCCATTCTTAGCATGCAGACTGCCCATCTTTTATTTTTTTTCCTACCCATTCTTATTTCCTGATCGTTCTCAAGAACCGCTCTCCAAACTGCCCATTTCCACCTTTCCACCACCCTTCCCCTTGCTCCAGTCTTCGGCCAGGTCCAAATTTCCCTTTGCAGGCTTGTTCTTCCTGTGCTGCCTCCCAAGATCCTTCCCTCAGCTGCCTCTTCACCCTGCCTGCAGCCCCATGCTCACCCTCACCCTGGAGTCCTTTCCTTGACCCAGCCGCTCCAACTCCATCTCTTGGTTTCCTTTTCTGCTTTGCCCAGGCAAAACTGAAGGCTTGCTCTGCCCTCTGCAGCTTCCAGCTGGAACACATGCAGAAAGGATGCAATTTCTAGGCAATTAGCTGCAGATTTCTAAACAATAGGTGAAATCCCTGTTTTTCAAAGGCTTACGACTGGACCGTATATGATGGAAAAAAAAATAGAAAGTTTTTTACATGAAAGACACTCATCCCCTCTTAAATTTCAAGTGCTTGCTGTGAACCTCTAGATTTAAGAACAAGTTTTAAAAGTTCTAAAAAATGTGCAAAACGCCATCCTTGTGGGTGGCTGGACCTTGCCATGTCAAGTTTTCCACAAAAACTCAGCATCCAGTGTCTGAAGTCTCAGTCTGAAATCTTTCGTACATATAGTTAGAGGTTGACAAATCCTATAATGGGAAGTCTTGTTGAGAGTATTATCACAGAAAACTCCAGGTTAACTTCTAGCAGGAGTTGCTACCAATCCCACCTAGTATAGAAATGAAAAAAGTCATTTATTGATTAAAACATCAACTACTGAACACTCTAGTGAAACATGCTACACTGACACTGTGGTTTGGTCTCACCCAAGACTTAATTAAGGAAGCTCAAAATGTATACTGATTTTGATTATCTTTCTATCAAGTTCTGACTGAACAACCAACCACTCACAAGAGGTGAGAGATCATAAACATGGCCAGCTTTTTTTTATTTTAAGTGAATTTCCAGGAGGGAGGGAACATTGGACTGAGAAAGGTTTCATTTTTTGTCAGGGTGGGTGAAAGAAAGGAAAAATTCACCCAAGATGTCTCTTTAAAAGATCCATTTAAATGGGACCACAGTCGAAGGAGGTAATTATATTTTATCATAAAAGCTTGGCAGCCTCCTTTTCAGGTTGAAACTCAGAAACAAAATGAAATCTTTTGTATGATGGATTGAGTTAATGCACGGCAGCTTTCTGAGTGGGAAAACCAGAGAATTGATTAGGTTATTTTTATTACTTCAGCTAGAGAGACTGGATACTGCTGCTACAACTAGTCACTGGGGTATAATTAATAGACCATTTGCTAATAGAATATAGAGCTTTAAAGGCAGATGCCGCTTGGGATTTCTGCTATCTTGCTGTGTCCCAGAGTGTTGTAAAGAGCGTAGAGCTGCGTGGCATGGCCCGAGCTCTTCTCCTGGACCCTGCACGGTTAATCTGGGTTGCTCAGGGAGATCTTTGCTGTGCAGAGGTCTAGACAGAGGATGGGGCCTGCCTGGCTGCTGCGGCTGGGCTGCGAGCTGTTTGGCAGCCGGCAAGCCAGGGTGTGTGCGCTCGGCCGCCAGCTGTGCCAGGTGCCAAAAACAGTCCCAAACTCAGCTCGGCAGCCCGGAGAGGTGGGGCTGTTTTGCAAGAGGAAACGAGGAGCCGTTTTTACCATCCTGGGCCAGGAGGTAAAGGCTTGCTGGAGAAGTGGAGAGCTACCCAGAGCTTTCATGTGAGCCCTGACCTTCTGGTATGTGGTGAAATCTCAGAGTGCCACAGACAGTGTTTCTCTTTGTGTCAGCCCATCAGAGGTACCCCTTCTTCCTTGCCCACTTGCAGCTGTGAAGGTGGTGTCTGTCACGGCTAACCCAAGATTAGCTGATATAGGAGTAACTTTCCAGCACCCCTGAGTGTTGCAGGTTTTTACAAGAAAAAAGGATGAGGGAGGAATCTGGTCTCACTCTGGTTGCTTTGAACATATCTGTTGGTCCAAAGGAAAAAAGAAACAAAGTCAACCAAGACCCTGACGGGATGCGTAAGGGAATCCCTGGCATAAGCAGATGCCTAGTACAGTGCGCTCTAACACATGTATTATCCTGGTTTTAGGATACATCTCAGCCCTGGAAAACTAGGTGCAGGTTACTGTGACCTTCAAGCTGTCCCAGTTTGTGCTGGAGTTGGGGTCAATCTCCCAATAAGGTCAGAGTACAAAGGCCAGAATCACATCTCACTCATACTGCCTCCTTTATTTCTTATTTTGCACGTCAATAGGAATAAGGATCTAAGTGTTTGTTTACATGTTCCTGATTAAAATGTTGTTTACCACTGGGGGAAATAGCATTTAAGATAATGTGTGTGGGACATATTAAGAAAATAATTGTAATGAAAGCTCTGAAGGCTTGTGTTTCCCAGACAGGATGCTAAGAGCAAGAAAAAGTAATTTGCTGTGAATGCAGTGTAGTCTTTGAACACATCCATTCTATTTCTCTGCCTCTCTGACACATTCTGCAGGATCTCAGAAATATGAGATTCAGTATTCTCCAGACCTTTTTTCCCATTTTATTCTCAACTGTCTGCAGCACTCTACATGTCCCTGTACCGCCTGTATGTCTGTTTACAACTTTTCTCCCTGAATCCCTGAGCCTGCAGTGAGCCAGGGAAAGGGCACATTCGTGCCTGCCTTCTCCCATCCCATGCTGCTTCCCTGCTGGCCACGTAGGTTTTGTTTCACAGTTTCCATTTACTGTTCAAACCACATGGACCAAGTACATCGAGGGTTTGCTACCTTTCCAAGCATGGGTATCTTAGCAAATGTCTGTGAAGCACTTTATCAGTGGTGAGAGGGCTGCACAAAGCCTCCTTGGGGGCCTCCGCCACCTCGGGGACCACTTTTCTGCTCAGGCCCTGGCCCATGCTGCCTGCTGGAGTGTCTGTGCCCAGCCTTGATGATCTGGACCTGCCTGGTTGACTTGGCATCGCAGCCTGGCCTCAGCCTGTTCCCCACATCCCCAGGGCCCTGCCTCACCCTGGTGATCACCCTGGGGCCGCTGGTGGCTGTGGGTCTGCGCTGGGTGGGCAAGGGCGCAGCCTGCCCTGACACTGCCCTCAGCTCCTGCTTGCCTGCCTGCTCAGGGCTGTGCAGCTGTGTAGCTGGTCTCATACGCAGGTCTGCTTCACGGCATATATATATATTTTTTTTTTTTTGCCTATTTGTATATCTAGTACCACAGCAGAAAATCCTATCTGTGGCTTTTGAGAGCCACCACAGCAGACTCAGGCATACAATTAAGTTAGTTTCCAGAGCTTAACTAGATACCGCACATCAGCTGCCCTGGTAGCTGCCTTTGTATGTTCTTAGTCTGCAGCAAATGCAAGGTAATTCAGCTTATCTTAACTCTTTATTACTACAGGCTCAATTAAATCCAATTACCTCACATTTGCTACAAGATTACACACTCACACAGGATTACTGCCACTCAGCTGATGGTGGAGAATCCAACAATGGCTGAGCCCAGCCTGAATATTTCTTGTTACTGCTAAGCACAATTTATATCTCTGTCTGCACCTCTCTTGACTTTGTTCCCCTAGAGCTTTATCTCTGAGAGAAGGTGGTATGCTTCTAAGAGCCAGTGCCTGTTAGTAAAGGAATTTGCATTAGGCTAAACTGGTGATGGTGGAGAGAAAGGACCAGGCTCTGCAACAAATGGAAAGTCTTCGCTTCAGGCTTACGCGATACTCCATTCATCGAAAGGTTAAGAAACTCCCTTACAGGAATCCCAGACCCTGCACGGTTAGCCAGAATTTATCAGACGTTTCTAGGGATGAAGTCATGCAATATTTTTCTGTTACCATTTGGTGTGTTTCAACAGGAGAGAAATTAAAGCTGAAATCTCCCCAGTACATTTACAGTTAAGTTTCGGAGAAGTTTAGTGCTAAGCTGGAACACAGGATGAAAAACTTAACCAGAAGAGATGGAAGAATTCAAGGTATACATGGAAAAGAATCAATCCAGCAGAAAGTGTCGGTGAGGGGAGAATAGCAATACAGGCAACTTCTGAGGAGACAAGGAACTTTCTGTGAAAATTAGGACACAAATAGAAGAAGGACCTTTTTAGTATGGCATATATGCTGAGGCCCTGATGAGTAAGATATTTATAGAAAAAAATTGCACACATGTGATGCTCTGCCATCTGAGGCTTAGTGACTCCAAGAAATCTGCTACTTAGGCAATCCATTATTCACATGATGGAATCACGTGGTAATGGTTACAAAATAAGGTNTTTTTTTTTTTTTTGTAAAACAAGGAAGCATGCACAGTCTGGAGGACAAGGTGAGCACAGATTACCTTTGCACTTAACATTAGTAGCTGGCTTTTCAGGTAAGGTAGTAATGGCTTGTAATAGTGTAGCTAAAAAAACAGATCTTCATCTGTGTCCCTCAAGCAGATTTTATGGGTTTTGAAGAGCTAATTTTTACCAGAAGGATCTTGAGTGCTGTACTGTTAGCACTCCAGAAAAGTATTCCAGCACCTGCTCTCACACAGAATTAGCTCTACTTATATTCCTAAAAAGAAGACCAAATTAATTATAATATATGCTATTAATATTTTCACATGTATCTCCCAAGAGCCATGATATTGTAAATATTCAGCAGTTTCTATTCATACAGTAATAGGAAGAGGTAATACTCTGTATTATGGGTAACTTCAATTTCAAATTAAGTGGAGGACCAAATGTTTGATCTATATATAAAGCAAAATGCTTTTAAAATGTACAGCCCTGCAGTTTTTGTTATTGTCCAATGATGAAACTAAAAACTAGACAAGAATGAACTATGTCCGTGTCAATTTGTATGTAAAGTGCCCTTTTTGAACATTATGATGGACTGTGAGTCAATGGCCTGCTTTTTATGTTCAGGGCATACAACAGGGATTTCAATAAGGTCAAAACCAGTAAGGTAAACCTTGAAAGCATTTACTATTTATAAATCACTGAACTTCGAACAAGTACACATCATACACTGGAATCTGACCTCAGCAGAAATAAAATCTAAAGGGGATTGAAACTCACACAGTCGTTATACCACTTCTCACACAATATCATATTTAAAGCACATTCTCCTAGGAGCTTTTCCAGTGAATATGGTTCATAGGTCAAAACGTTCAGCTTCGTTTATTGTAGCCTTAAATATATAACTTCCCTAAGTGTGAGTGGCTTTTCAAGCAAAACAAATACTGAGGAAAGAAATTGGTACATCACATTTACATATTTTTCAAGGCAAGATGAAAACCAGCCTGAGAGCTATAATTCTGGGGTCCAGTTCAGTCCAGTTCCCTCCTGCCAAGTGGCAACACGGGGACAGAAAATATAGGTGATTTTACAGTTTAATTTCAATTCTATCAAGGCTGAAATAAACACAGTAGTGATTTTTACTGTTCATATTTATTTGTAAAGATTCTTTAATACAGAATTTTCCAGCTGAACTCCAGGAAATGTCAGACCTTCTGTACCTGCTTTCTGTGATTTTACATAGGATATGCACTGAATCTAACTGGTCTCATTAGCTGCAGGTATGATATAGAGTCACAAGGCACACAGGTAATTTTAGCTACATAGGACTGTAAAAGGGCATTCAAAAGACATTCAAAACCCTGTACTATATGCAAACCTTCCAATTTCTAAGGCAGCCTTGGGCGGGAAGGTATGAGAAAACACCCCTCATGCTGGCTGTGCTGTGGTAACGAAACAGCTGGGAAGGAAGGGGAGCTGATATTATCTTCAGCTGACCTAAAGGGATTTGGAAGAGGACATATGTCTACAGCTTCAGCCAGGGGTTATAAATATGGGATTAGGTTCCCATTCCTTTATGCTACACTTCCATCTAGGAAAGCTGAGTTACCTCAGTATTTCCACAGTTGTGAACTACTGATCTTTGCCATAATAGCTAAAGAGCCACACTTTTGTTCCAGAGCTGTCTGTCTACCATTTATTGGTCACCCATTAAAGTGTCCCCTTTAGTGAGTTTTCATACAGCAATTATATTTGGGGATCAAATCTTTATGGTGGCAAGCTATCATTCCTATAATTGGCACTCAGTAAATGAAAGATGTTTCAGATTCTGGAGACAGAGATATGAAGGTCTCTATGATCCTCTTAACAATCTATTCAAAATGTGGATAATATATTTAGATAAAGAGAAATGTTACAGCCATGAGAAAGATCTGTTAAGCTGTCTGAAAAGAGAAGAAATTAAGGAAATGAAAGAAAAGGAACAGAGAATTATATTTTTCATGGGACTGTCTTCAATCCATTTGCAATGGCCTCAGCTCTCTTCATGCACAGTATGGGGCCCAGTTGTTGATCAGCCAAACAGTGTGGATGTCACTCTTACGTCACATTTTAACCATGCCAAACTGACTGTCAGCAGGCATACTCCATAGGTAGTTCTGTAGAAAGGAAAGAAGGACAAAATAAAAGTAACACTCATCTGAAGAGAAGGATTTTGTGCTCATGTTGGAGATGGAAAACCGGTCACATCAGACAACATAGTGAATAGTCAGACTTTGTGTGCTCATCTGGAGATGACTCCTTCATCCGGCAGTTGAAGCATTCTCTTGGTCAGGAGTAGCTGCTGAGTGACAGAAATCATAAGTTGAGATGCCAGAGTGAAGGGCTCATTTTACAAACTTAGTCTGTTAAAATGTGAGATCTCCATGTAGCATATTTAAAAATCTTCATAGTCTTAATTTGTTCCAGTCTTGCTGGTCAAGTTCATGTCTCCTGTCCACAGCTACTACCTAGAAAGATAAGTGCTTTGATGGAGAGTTAGGTCAGCAACAAACTTATTGGGGTTTGCTGCTTTACTGCTACCAGGCAGGAGGCAGGCTTCAGGAGACTGAAAACAGCAGAAGAAACACTGTCTTGTAAAGTATCAAAATGTACCTTTGCTTTATAGCTTAGCCATTCTGTCAAATACTGGTGTAGAAACTACAGATGCTTGTAATTTTTCTCTGCCTAGAAGGACAGAACAACCTTCTGATACTAGGCTGTTTGTGGTGTTAAGTTTGATAAACACCTGAGGCCAAAAAGAATGACTGTTCGTGCTGAAGCCTGGAACCAAAAATCAGACAGGCATTTTATTAATAATATCCCAGGGTAGGAGAGTCCTCAGACAATCTTTTTTTACATCACATTATACTGCAAGCAATTGTGCTGCGATTCAGGGAAAGATGAAGACTTTAACAGATAGAGAATAGGTTGTAATTTGGAGGTAAAATAAGTTCCCTTTCCATCAGTAATTTACAGGGATAAAATTTACACTGACTTCACAAGGAATTTACCCCATGAGCACCATTTAAAGAACTCTGAGGCTTGAGCCCTGGACATTTGGAAGCAATGAGTTCACAGGGAAAAATTCTGCTGTTCACTTTGCTTTCCTGACTTTTGCATTATTTCTGTGATTAAAGGAGTACCTGCCATGTCTGCCCCTCTTTAAGGTTTCAGTTTTCCAAGATGAATATGTCTTTCAGAATGTGTGTAGGGGTTACCTACCACCTGAAACACGACAATATTATTTTTGTGCTGACAGGAGCAGTTTGTGATCTGCAATCTCTCTAATTGTGAAACAACCTATAGTGACCTGCTGACATATGAATGAACTTACTTTTCAGTCAGCTTTGAGTGTCAGATGCTAAATGCAGCATACAAAGACATTAGGGGAATCTGTATCATCTTGTAGAAAAATCTGGGTCTAGAGCCTTTTAGCAGCCTTTTGCAGATTTCACAAGCACAACAGTAAAAGAAGCAGCTCATTTAAGATCTATAAGTTAAATTACCTGGTATAAATAAGCCCAAAGTTGCAAAGATGACAGGAGTCTGTAAATGTCCAAATGGGGGCATACCCTGTAAAAAGCAGTTCCTATGATCAAACCAGATCTGACTACAGGACCTGGGACAGATAAATTCAAATTATTCAGCACCAGGCTCTGAACCTAGTTCTGAGCTGACCCAAACTGCATCACGCTAGACCCTGTACTGGGATGGGGCTGAATGGAGGATTAATTCAACTGTCATCCTAATATAACTTGTACTGTCTCATGCTAGTATTACCTATGGCTTTTTGCTCATTTTAGGAATCTGTAGATGTTGTAAGCACAGTGGCTCGACACGTGCACTTGTAATTCAAGGAAATTTGTTCTTTTCACTCATGTGAAGCTCATGTTGAGCACAGACTTGTTCCTACCCATTCATGGCACAAGTGGGCACAAGTTTCCTAAGTGTTTCAGAGCTCCGGCTTCAAGAAAAAAAAAACTGACCTGATGTTTATAGGAGCAGCTTTCAGCCCAGCAGGGACCATTAAAAAGGTAGCCACAGGGAAGAAGGTCTGGTTGAGTCTCTGCTGAGAAACAAAAGAGGCAGTAACCGGTCCTCTGACCAAGGCTAGGTGCCACAGACTGGATTATTTCCACCCAATCCAGGGCTAGCACTGCTAGATGTTATTTGTCCTAGTGAGGGCAAATGGGAATTGTCTGAAACAACAGCCAAGCAGTGGGAATGATCAGGTCTGCAGGAGCTGAACTCAGTCCCTTGTCCTCTTGCTGAGCAGCAGGGACTGTGGTTGTGGCTCCCGAGAGATGTGTTGCCTTAGAAGCAGTGGGGGGAAGAACGATTCTGTTCCCAGCCTTCTGCAAACCAACCTTCAGAAAAGAGTACAAAAGATGTACGTGTTGCTTTTAGAGATGCCAGCCTTCCAGGAACTCCTGGAGCACTATTTCTACACCTTGCTCTTTCCAGGGAAATCTGTATCTCACATGATCCCCCCAAAGGGAAATAAATATGAATCTGCCTACTTGCATTATCACACCAGGAGCTTGTAAGGACTCCTGGTACTTGTGTATGCCTCTCACCTCTCCCTGAACAGCAGCAGAGCCTTCCCTTCAAACTGAAAATATCTATGTGGGGATACTGAGCGCCTTCTTTGGCTTCCTCCTTTGGACATTCCAGTTTGGAATTGTGCTCTGTGCTGCAGAGAATACTGATTTGCTAGCACTCTTGACTCTGTTTCTATTTTTGGACTGCAACAGAAAGTATTTTATTTGGGATTTATTTTCCTCCACCACCACAGAACTCTGATGTTGTTCGTTTGTTGTTGTTGATCTTCTGTATCAGTTGAAGGAATTAAGCAAACATGCTTGATTTGTCAATCTGGCAAATGGAAAGAAAGAGAAAAGAACAAATCCAACATCACAGGATGCTAAGAAAATGACTTCTATTTTTAGCCTGGTACATTTTCAGACATGTAAACACCTCTGTTAATCGCAGACCCTGCGGCACTGCTCTAGGGATTATTGAATTGCTTGGAAAGCTGGCAGCCCTATATGGCATACCAGTGAAGGACTTGACAAGGCTAATTGTGTTCCAAGTTGTTTTCGGCACCAGTGGGAAATGAGGTCTGTGTCCTGGATGTACTGTACAAACTAAGTAGTAATGACGGAAGAAAGAGAGGTGGGAAGAGCAGCGTGCTGAATAAAGGTAACAGGATCTATAAGCATATGACATTTCACTAATATACTTGGCCTCTGGAATTTGAAAAGCAGTTGCATGTTTAAAGGGAGTGAGAGGTACTACTGAGGGTGCCTCCGTTTCCCTTGGAAATTTTAAATGGCTGTTAGGTCTTGAGTACATCTTTTTACCTCTCTTCCCCGTAACAGTAAGAATATGAAATTCATTGTTAATGAAGTTTCCCCTCTAGACATGGGATTTTTCAAATCCAGAGAAGTTATTTTTCTCTCTACACACTTATCAAGCCCAAAATTTATAACCACAAATTTTCAAGCTCTAGTAATAACATTTCAGAATTGACCTCTTTTGGAAATGCCCAGTAGTAGCAAATGATTTGCAAATACCTTTCTGCTTGTCTTCCTGTCTTCAAATACGGGTTTCCAACTAATCTATTGCTTGAGTGACTTATCTGCTGTCCTATGAAGTGTTCCTTAAAGAATACTTAATTCAAAACCTGAGTGAGCAGGTGAAACTTCTGTGGTGTTTGCACCTGTTTATCTCACATTTAAAATTGGTTCTGTTCATCAAATTCAATATATTTAACCAAACCGCTTTCACTGCATTTGGAATGCATTCATCAACCATCTATGGGACTTTTTGTGTTCTGGTGGGAGGAGGCAAGTAACATTTTATGACTTAGAGCTCCAGGAAAACTAGCTTGCTTTCTGTGCTGCAGGAACAAACATGCCATAAAAACACCTCATTGAAATAGATTTAACAGCATTTCCTCTTTTTATGAGCACAGCAGTAGATTTGTGCTGGGTCTGACTTTGGTGCCTTCTTGTTTTTCTCTGTTGTATGCTCTTAAGCATACAATCTCCTGCAGAAAGTGAGATGTTTCTTCCTAGGGCATCTCTTCCAGTCTTCCAGTGGCAATGAAATGTAAGGTTGTGATCATACTCAAGTAAGCTAGCTCTCAGTAGTTGGTGTTATGAGCCCTCTGACTGAGGGTTTAATAACAGGAAATTTTAGGATACACAATCTCAAAGGGAAATTGTTGGCATCATGTGGCTCAGAAATAATCTGACTACCAGAATAATAAAAGTGAAGCCAGATAAAAGGATGAAAGGATGTGAGAGGAGGTATGGAGGAACAGAGGCTTGGGGAAAATAGCCAGGAAATGAGAGAAGGTCTGGAAGAATATCAGGGGTGTGATGGAAAGAGATTGTGAGAAGAAGTGTTTCCAGAAGGGAGAAGCCTGGCAGAGAAGTATGAAGTGGTATTAAAGGGAGTGATGCATGCTCTGGCTTGGGGCAGGAGCAGACTGAGGCTTGCACTGTGAGTGTTCTTCTAGGGCTCTGGGCCAGAAAGCAGAAGAATTTTTGTTTGGGAGCGGGCTACAGGCAAACTGTATGCAGCCTTTTGTTGGTACACTTAGAACAAACTGGTGAGGATGTTACTTCCCATCAAATTTGTTGAGTTAGATCTGGAGTAGGCAGGTCCTGAAAGATACATGTACCCCACTGAAAAAAAAAAAGTGTAGAGTGTGTTCTCTGGCCCGCCAAGCAAGTGGCAGAGAAATGATAGGCCTAAAGTCTCTATTTTAAACAAATAAGCTGTTCTTATCCACTGTCTCTAGTAGAAGCAGGCCTTTGTCTTTGTTCTCTCTAGAATCATGCCTGAATGTTGGCCAGGAGGAGCTAAACCTTGCAAGGGACCCTACCAACAGTGTGGCTGGTCCATGGCCCTGTTTAGTTTCCCAGCAAAGTCGTAACCCCTGAAAGTGTACTGCAGTTCACAAACCAATGGGAGAAGGGTGTCCTGCTGCAGAGAAATTATTGAGTCATTCTTTAGCTCTAAAACGAACATAAAGTCTTCAAGGGATGTTCTCAGTTAGTAGAGTTTTCCTGCTTTACACTCTGCTTGTCATGAGTTAGATCAGCATCTAAAACCTGCACAAGGATGAGCATAGACCTGGTCTCTCCCAGTTTCCCCTGTCAGAGCGGTGGTGACCAACTGACAGAGATGCCAAGTCACCAACAGAGCCTTGGGATGGTGCCAACACTGTGAGGGTTTTTTAAATAAGTTTGAAATACATCAAAAAAGGTGATATAGGAATGACAGGTTCAGTATAAGGATGGTCCCCTTCTGTGGGAACCCTGAATATTCAGAGATGAGTTAATTGATGATGGAGAAGGATTTAAGAGATTGGTCCCAAAATGCTAAAGTGAGCATTTATGATTATTTTGCTATACTATCAAGAAATTAATAGGTAATCCTCACTGGTGTGTGTCATAGTGTAACCTACAGCATGATTTCCTGATGATCTAATCTGGTGTCATAGTTGGAGAGTGCATCTGTCCCACATGCCCTGTCCTTTACTTGGTCTTGGGATAAAAGGGCAAGGAAAGTGAATTGTGACTCTCTTTGCAGAATAGAGCTAGGATGTAGCCAAAGTACCTGTGCAGATCCATGAACAGAAGAGTACTCAAATCTTTCTATCACATCCTACGCAATTGTAGTGTATTTATTTTTTGTTATCATGAATCTGAACTTTTTAAAGAAAGTAATAATAAGTTCATAAGAATCTATTCTGAGAGAAGCTGTAATTATCAAGATGAAGAGCTGCTATGATTACTCCACAGATATCAGCACAAAATGGCAATATATTCTGCCAACAAACAATGTGCTGTTCCATTGCTGTAGGACTATCAGCCCCAAATTGCCATCTGTGTCTCCTGCAGTGTTCAGTGTCCCATGTGGCTAATTAGCTGGCATATGCCATCGTGTGAAAGAAGGAATTGTTCTGTCTTGTTGGTGGTTTTTTGATTCAGAATTTAAGATATCTACACTTGTTCATCTAAAAGGTACAGTGTTTTTTTTTTTTTGACAGGGAACCGTAAATGTTCTGAGTACAACACAGAACAAACAGGGCATATAAACTTGACTGTAAAGCCTTTGTTTAATTGAGACAAAAAGGTTAGAGGGGCAGGCAGATGACTATTCATACATTTTCAAAATTGCTTCAGATGGAAAAATGGGTTTTCAAGAAGAAAAATTCACAAGTAATTCTTGCTTTGAACTGACTTGTTTTTAGGTAGGAGCCAACCACAAGTTTCAGTTCAGATATTCTGCTGCAGAGTCTTGCAAAAGTTATAGTTAGGCTGTTTCAGGTTTTGTTTCTTCTTTGTTGGTAGTTCCCCTTCCTGAACTGAACTGCAGTCCCACAGATGCAACCTCATCTCTTGCTAATAGGAGACCATGTGGTGTCGCACAGAAGATGGAAGCTAAATAATAAACCTTATTTAAAGAGAATGTAGAGCAAATAGTCTATAACTCCCAGTGGAACAGAAATATTTCACCGGAGAGAGATTCACACCAAATTTTCACAAGGCAATTTCATTTCATTGGTTTTGTTTGTCTTTGCCTTGTGGAAAGGCACTGTTTCCACACCAAACAAACATCAAGGAGCCAGAAGGGTGGAGAATTTGTAGTTGAAAAGATGAAGAAAGGAGACTGTTTTCTGAAATACTTGGAGCTGACAGTACTGCTAATAATCTGTGACTATTTTTTAAAGAATTATAACCTGGCAGACTTATTCAACTTCTGCTGACTCTAAAAGGTTATTGAGATAAATATATGGTAGCTTACTTTAGCAGTATAAGTTTGCCTAAATAATTTTTCATGCCCTAGAGAAAGAGAAATTTGGCCTGAGACAACTATCCTGTACTCAAGAAGCAATGAAACCCTGTCTAGATATATTATTCAATATTATTATTCATAATTAATACATATTCAAGATTATTATGACTAAACTCATTTATAACTATGTCTAAAATGCTTCTGCTGTGAACACTCTGGGATACAAACCACCTTTTTCCATCTAGAATCTAAAGGCAGTACTGGGCTATTTCTGTTTTATGTGCAGAGGCTCTGTTGAAAATAAAATTTCAAACGAAGCCCTAAAGGCAGTGGGGAAGGTGCATTGCAGCAGCAGGACTCCTTCTTTAGCAGGAATTCTCTTGTTACTTCATGGAGTTAAGAAATTGGTCTGGCAGAGCTCTGTATCTTTCCAGCTGAATCCCATACATGAAATAATTTCCTGTTGCTTATGGTTTAGAAAGCAATTATTAGGCCATGCCCAGAGAAAATTCAGGGTAGATCTGAAAACTCTTCAACAATTCAGCTGTGATCAGAGCAAGCTAGATCTCTGTGGAGACCCCCTTAGATAAGTCCCATTGATGTTCTTCTGGGCTTTCAAATGCTGTTTGGAACTTCAGAACTACAATGGATCTTTAATAATTCACCTCAGCAGCCTCTCTCAGGGGCTTTTATCCCAAGTAGTTTGCCACCTGTCTTAAACATGCTCTACTGTATATTGACACTTCAGCTTTTTGGGTGTTTCTGTTTCTTTGCCCGTATGAACCACTCCTTAAAATGGCCTGTTTCCCTGGCACTGGGAATGAAACTGGAACAGCTTGTCCTGGCAACTGTTGCTAGTCTACAGTAATTGGATGTATTAAAAATAAAAATAACAACAAAACAATTGTTTTTCCTCATTCCTTCCCAGTAGAAATCAATTAGTCACAGCCTTTATTTAGCATATGTGACATTTACCTAAGCAAAGGCAACTGGTGAGCCGGTTATGTGTTAACAGTCCTGGGGAGCACAGATCTTACTCATGCTCCAGGCTTCGCTCTGTTGTCCTGCTTGTCACCAAGGGTTAGTCACTATTCAGGGCAGTGCAGGATGTTTTTGGTAACAGGACAAACTGCTACGAGATCCTTATTGCCATGCATTGAGAAGGAATTGGATGGGGGAACTGGTTTCTTTACTTGCTATTGCAAGTACCCTCCAGCAGCAGGCCAGGCAAAGAGCTTTCCCTGCTGGGCTTCATGCCAGGGCCACATCCTCTGCATCAACTGTCACCTTTGGGGCTGGCTTTCTGCTGTCCATCAGATCTCCATGTACTCAAGCTCAAGCGAGGGCTTGTGCAGTAAGGCACATGCTCGTTCCTCCATCACATGGTACAGGCCCTTCTTGCTCCCCATCCCTATCCTGGCAGTGCTAATCTCCAGGCTCCAGGAAGAAGTGGGGGATCATTTTGTTTTCTTGACAGATGCCTGACTCTTGACATGTGGGTGCAGTTGTCTTAAGAATTCTGCTCAAGTCAGGTCAAAATTCATCAGAGGAAAAAAAAAGTGTAATCAAGAAAGTCTTGGTTTAGTTGGTGTGGTTTCATTTTGGTTGAGGCAAATCTTGTAGAAGTGGAGGCCCTAGGGGATTTGCTGCAGATTTAAATTAATTTCCCTTTTCAGACTGAGGTCACCTGGAGCTACACCAGCCGTGTGTGACAGAAATGCCTTAGCCACCTGGCACGAGGCAGATGACCTCTTGATATAACCTCCGAAAGAAGCATGTGGTTTTGACTCTAACCTGCGGTACAGTGTTTTGGGCAGTAATACAGCTGGGGTCTAGGTACCTGTCCTCTCACACAGCACATGCCCTAATAACTGTTGATTTTCCTTTCCTGCAGCCTTCTTCCAGTGTTGTGACTCCATCTCATTTTCTCTGCATTTATTACCAGCATCTAAGAGAGAAATGAGTCAAATGAAAAATTTAATGCAACACATGAAGGATTTTCTCAAGGTTTCCCTTTACTTCAACAAGAAATAACAGGAGTAATTCTTGGTTTGTGCCAAATTGAAATGTTCTTTTGATTTTACCTCCATTACTGTCACATCAGACATTATCACTGTCTTGGTTCTGACCAGCCTTGTGTGTTGCCTGTGTTTTGAGGGGTGGTTTCTGTCTCTCAACTGTCTCACTCAGAGAAAGGCTTTTTCTTTTCTCTGACAGTAACTTGAATGAAAAATAATGCTCTCACCTCTCAGTTTCATCGAGGCATCACCCTGCTTCTGCAAAGCAAACTATTTTGGTGCGTGCATTCACATGAGAAAGTTTTTTAACTCTATCAGCTGGCGATTAATCATTGCTCAGATTCAGAATATATATAAGAATTTTATTTTAAAAGATACCTCCAAGGGTGACTTTGAAGTTTGAAGACAATTATTTGGCAAGCAACGTGGGGTCTGCTGACATGGTTGGTTAAAGAACATGTTGTGCTAATTTGCAGTTATACTAACAGAGATAAGAAGCCTGAACTACAGAATCGAGTACAATCAGGGGCATGTAAATGGGACCTGTGTTATGTCTGCCTGATCTCCCGAGGTGCTGGCTCTAGTTTAGAGCATTCTTTATTTAAAATCCCATCGTCGGAAAGAGATGTGTTGCATGTTCCAGGGGAGTGTGAAAGCTGGAAGACTCTCCAGAAAATGAGATTTCCCTTTAATGCTTGATACGCGATTCATCTGTTGCTACCTGCTTTTCCTCTCCTAATTACAGAAGGTATGAATTTTATTCCCCATTTTAATACATCTATCAGTGTTGAAGACTTTATAGCATGAATTGATAGGTTCTGAAGTTCTCAAAGACTCTGCAAGTGAGGGTGTAGGGCAGCAAATAGCTTTAAGGACATTGGTCTTCTAGTCTGGCTTTACTGAGAGTACCTCAAGATGAACTTTGGTTATTCGTGTAGGAGTGATTTAAAAGATCTGCTCAATTTTTCTGCCAGACATTATTACCCCAGCAACAGAGCCAGCAGAAAGGGTGATATACCCTTCTCTCAGATACAGAGGTCATAGCCTGGTGTATTCACTGTAACTGCAATAAGTCTTAGCTTTTGGGCAGTAACTCCTGCCTGTGTGGGCAGGCAGCTGAGAGTAATAACCTCTTAAATTATTCCAGCATACATTGCAAGAACTCATTTAGAGGCACTTTGCATAATCTTGGACCCATATTTTCTAAGTTGTATTTCTTTATATGAAGCTCTGTGTACAGGCTGTGTGTTTGCACCTGCATACATGTGGTCATTAGGCTTCTCATCTGTGCATGAAACTGCCAAAATGCACACATGAAATTGTCTTCGTGCAGAGTGGGTGGCTAACGATAGTGCTACCGATCACAGTAATGTCCTGGTGCCCTTACAAATCCTCTTCGTCTGCCTTTGTAAAGCGGCTGATAATGGCACCATGCTCCAGTGCCTCGCTGGGAACCCTGAGATGACAAGACAAAAGTCAGATATTTCTCCTCCACACCAGAGGTCCACAACGTGCCATACCTTGGATGTTTCATGTAAACCCCCTTGAGGTTTCCCTGGGGTTCTCACAGAAAGGAAGATGCTTCTTTTTCTCTCCCAGCGTTGCCTCTCAATGATGTTTGTCAGGATGCCGTGTCCACAAATCCCCAGCCCTGCCCTGCTGCATGCCACTCAGGAACTTACCTGTATGCCAGGTTTGGCATCTGTGCTGCTAACTCCTGCTCACAAGTGGAGCTGTACTGGTCAGAAATTAGTTCAATTACCAGTATCTTCAGAGAATATCTCAAGGTATGAAAGCTTTGCGGATTAGGAGGCAATGGCTATACAATTGTGATGTTTGTGGTTTTGGTTATTTTTTTTTACTAAGGGGTTAATGATATGCTATAATCCCACATAATTACTATATTCTTAATTGACCCCAATAAAAAGTTTAATATAGATATTCTGGAATAATTACTTTGGTGTTCTTTACATAGAGAAAGCAACAGCGATGAGCAAGCAAGAGCTATGGCAGTCTACACTCCTCCTCACCAGCACCTCCTCTGATGGTCTAGTCTTTCATCGAAAACTTTTAAATAGGGTTTTGAAGTCACATTGACAGTTGACTTTGGACTCCCAGAATTCTCTGAATGGGTATTACTTACCCCCTTAATTCTTGGGATTTCCTTAGGAACTTCTGATCTGATTGAGGCCTACATCTTTTTCAAGTCTAAGTCAAGCAATTATTTCCCTAGCCTTCATATGTTTTTGAAAAGTCTTAATTTATAATCAGCTGTACTTGACATTTCTTTCAGGATGGAGGAGAAGCTGGCTAGTGGTTTTCCGTGGTGGATATATCTCTTCAGGAAATGCCTGCTGGAAACAGGACTTCAAGGTTTATCTCGGCGTATCCAAACTGGCACTTGGAAAAAGTAGCTTCATTCATGGCTCTAGTGTTTGTTATTGCTAAGAGTTTTGTGCTTACTAAAGTATAGTATGCACGCACACATGTATTCCAGAACAAAGATACAACGTCAATGGACTTGTGTGTGAGGTTTTGCAAAAAGTTATCAGAATGAATAGTTAACAGGTATGTCCATCATGAGACGTGAACCTCCAGTCGTATTCATACATCTTGCACATGAAGTCACCTAGGAATTATGGCTATTCTGAGCCAATCTCAGTAAACCTTAGAGATCATCAGATCAACAAAAACACTGACCTGATTTACCCCAGCTTGGGCACAGTTATCCTCACGTTGGCATCTGGAACAGAAGTCCCCTTACAACATCTGACAACTGCAAGGCCAGCAATGCGAGAAGCTTACTTTAACACATAAATGACACTTCTCTTTTCTTCTGGGAGAATGATTTTTATCACGTCTGTTTTCTGGTTTTGATTCTTTTCCTCAGAAAATGAGGACTACTAACAGAGCCCAAGAATGTATTGAATTTTGAAAGGGTTGATGTTTCCTTTTTTTCCATATAATCTTTGGCTGCCTCTGCCTTAAGTGTTTCTGTTCCCCTCCCTCTACCCTGAAGAATTCAGAGAATGAGTTTGGGTGAAGACATAAAAAAATAAAAGTAGTGAAATGCATGAAAAATCAGAAAGGTGCCTACTTTTTTTGGATTCTTCCTTCAAATAAGGTCTGAAGGAATTTAAGCAAAACATGATCTTTTCTTCTTCTTCTGTTAGGGAAGGTCCGTTATCAGTGGGTTATACCTGTATAGAGAAGTGGGTTATACCTGTATATAATTTCCACTTTGTTGATTTTATTTAGCTTGTTGATAGCCATGCTACATTGTATAATTTGTGTAATCATAACAAAATTTTGAAGTTACCTGTAAGCACAAGCTGTAGTTCTGATTAGATACCTTTATTACTTGAAGGTTTCAGTCCAGTTTAGATTTGTTTGCCTCGTCCTATTTCCACACTAGCAGATTGTAAATATTGCAGTACATAAAGACTCAAGATGTGCATTTCTTCCAAAGAACAATGATCTTATTGATGCTGTTGACTTTCTTTGAAGAAAAAGAATTCATAGCAAGAGATCTGGTATGGAAGGCACTTTCCCTCATACCCCTTCCCCCAAACCTCATTCGTTTGGGTTCCACCCTGAACCTTCTTGTAGTGGCTTTCATACTTTAGTTTCAGATTAGTGGATGAGTGTATTTTCCACGCAACTACGAATGCATAGGTAGTATCTGGTTCCTGAGAGTATATCGGACATACTGTCTCAAGGATTGCTGTAGACCACCTGCACCAATTTTCACGGTAGACTTGCAAGAAAATGCCTACATTGCACAGTGGTCTGGTGTTCAGAAAGAAAACTTGCTTTCTAACTTTCTAGCTTGCTACCTCACTAGCAAACTGGCTCTTGAGAATCGGTTAATGATAGCTCATATATCTGAAGTTGGCACTGCATTGTGGAGTGCAGACACAGCCTTAAGAGCCTTTAAAGGATGAGTGGCTATTACTGATCTATAAAACATTATTGTGTAGCAATTTATTCCACAAAAACAAAATGATACAAGGAGAAATGTATTCATTACATAAACAGCACACTTTGACAAACAAGATTGACATTCTATAAGCAGCACACATGTAGGAATGAGAACTTTATAAAACAAATTGTGAAAGGAACAAACTGTTACAGTCTGATGTAATTTCAGTAATTCTGTAATTGGGAATTTCCACCCACTAAGCTTGAAAGGAAAAGTACACATAGTCCTGCACACCCATTATATATTTACTTCTTTGATTGTGGCAAGCATGTCAGTTGTTGAAGTTATGCTTTGGGTCCTTTCCATTATTCCTTGACCATTCACAGAGATGTCATTGCTTCCTAAAGTTAGGAAGGGGAAAATTTGTATTTTGATATTAATATTATTCCAAATTGGAAGAAACAAAATTTTAACCAAAACAAAACCAGCTATTTAAGTGGGGTTTTCTTCTCCAGCAGGACAAAATAAGCTCATTAGGAGGAAAACTGTATGATGGCTTACAGTTGATTCCTTTCAGACTGCAGTAATGGAAACGGTCCTTTTGAATATAATTACGTATGTGAACAATCAGTGAGATCTGCCAAAGTTTTCATTGCTGTGAAGTTCATCTTTCATCTTTTCAAACATTTATTAATAGATCCAGATCAGTTACAGGAAGAACAACAGCAGCTATGGTCTCAATTACAAATGTTTGTACTAATTAGCAGATGTATATATATATATACAAACACACATACCAGTATTTCAGACACACACCAGAAACCTCTGTACTCCTAAAACTAAAGTCAAACTCATATTTTCCACTTCAATTTTTGAACCTACCTTCATGTTATGCTGCAAATTTTACTGACTTATTAGGTTCAGACACTGCTTATCATTTAAACTTAGGTTATTCATACAAACCAAGCCTGAACATCAAATATTGGAAGGTCAGTTTTTGGCACTGTGCTTCTGGAAAGACATGAGCCAGTTGGAAAGAATCTGGAAGAAAGCAACAGGAATGAGTAGGGTCTAGAAAACATAACCCATGTGAAAAGATTGAAGGTACCAAGGTTGTTTAGTCTAGAGAGGAGCAGACAGAAGGGAAAAAATTTTAACAGTTTTCAAATATCTAAAAAGCAGCTATGCTTATCTGTTTTCCAAGGTGATGGCTGACAAAGCAAGAAGGAATTACCTTAAACTGCGTTAAGGGAGAGACAGATGAGACACTAGGAAACACACTGTAATGGTATGGCTAGAGAAGCACTGGAAGAGTGCTGGAATCTGGATCATCTGGGCATTTTAAAGAGCTGGTTAGAAAACCATCAGCCAAAAGCAGATTTTGAAGGGACGGCAGGAGAAGGAAGGAAGGGGTTGAACCAGTCATTCTTTGAGGATATTTTGAAAACCCTGTGTTTCTAGATTACATGATTTCACATCCTGGGTTGTTATAGTAGGGTGTCACACTCCGTTCAGTACCCTTTCAGGCATTCAAGATAGCCTGGGGACAGATCTCATTCTCTGGATCAGGATGCACCAGTGGAAAAGGTTACCACCCCAGGTCACTGCATGCAGTGGGAGCATACTGTTTCCTTGTGCTGTCTTTCCAGTCAGCTAACAGAATGGCTTATGTGGATGCTCCAAAACTATTTCAGTCAAAATAACTAAACTAGTGAAGAACTATTTGAAGTGTGTATGCTAATCTGGCTATCTCATCTGACAGAGCAGCTTGTGCCAGTAGATTTCCAGCAAGATCAATGTTAAGGAGGGGGTAAAGCTGGGCTATTTGGTAGAGCACATTTTTTTCTCCTCTCTTAAAACTTTGTAGATATTGCTGTGACCATAATTGTCCCTGCTAATCTTGTTGCTTTCCCACCTGCCATCCTTTCTTCAAGGAACAAATCCGTTTACCATTTCCTCACATCCAACTCATTTTTAGATAATTTTGCTCTGTTGGACAAAACTCCCGCATCATGGGTTGTACCTCTGACATTTTTTACTGGACATAAAGTTAATATATGTTAGGATAAGTTACAGTCAGTGCAAGACAGGCTGGGGTTGGAGGCTGTCGTTGTTCTCAGAAAGAGGTGAGCAAGGCAGATAATGTTTTACTGTTGTTTTAAATATCACGTTCATTTCGATATATTGCCTTTCTGGCAAACTGGGTCCATTCTTCAGGAACTGCCAGCATGAAGCTGATAATGCATTACACACTGCAAAATCAGTCCAAGAAGTTATAGTGGTAACTGGCAAAGCCTCCTCTTCTTAACAGTCAGTTAATATTTAGAGGGTAACTCGGACATTTCAGTCCTTCGCTAGCTGGAACTCAGGATATAACTTTAGACACCAGGGAAAAAAAAACAGAAACTACTATGAGACTGATCAAATGGTACTTCTCAGACTCTTATGCTGAGACCCAAAAAAGGGTTCAGAGGTTGTGTACTTCTCTTTTTGATGCCTGGATTTGAGTCTGACCAGTGGCCTCCAGCCAGGTGCCTGACCCTTCTCTTCATCCCTCGGGGAGAAGGAAGCATCTCAGAGCAGAGGGGGCTGCAGACATTGATGAGCAGGGCAGAAAGCTGCCCCAGATAGCTGCTAGAAAACACAATGGCTGGAGGTACCCTGAAACCCCCTGTTTTCTCCTGGGGCCTGTCCTAGCCACTGGGTTATGCTTGGGATGCTGCTCATGCAGATCTTCTTCTTGAAAGAGGGTCCATGAGTGACAGAGCCAGAGACAGGAGACAGAAGTGAGAAGGCAGACCAGGGAAGGATGATCACCTCAGAGGGTGAATGTACCTGGGAGATAATTTGAGCCTTATAGCTGTGGTATGCATCAGCAGGCAGGCCAAGTGCCTGTATCACAGGAGAAAACGTGAATTATTTTCTTACCTACCTGGTGTCTCTGAGTGAATCTGTAGTTACTGTACCCCAAAGACTGATTTTGGTCAGAGCTGGAAAATGTCTTCAGCCTTGTGTCTCCTACACTCCAGAGCTATCCCCTACCTATGGACTCTGTAGACAAGGAGAGGAGACTGCTGCCATCACCCTTTCTTCCTCTAGCTACATCTGTCAAGAGAAGAGTGCTCACCTGCACTCTTTTGGAACAAATGTAAGGAACAAATGTAAGGAAAATATTCAGCACTGTGAAGCTTGAGGGAGGCAACTGAACAAGATGCATGCATCCCAGAATATAAAACAAAAACCTTTCCCAAATAACCCTTGGTTGTCTTAGCTGTGTCTGTATTCAGTATGCTGGCTGTTGTAGGTCACTGTGATGTGCTTATTTGCAGCATCTCCTGTGCTGGGCTCTTTGGAGGAAATAATACTATGCAGGACTGAAGGGAAAATACTGATGAAAGATTTTGAAGACATAATATCTTAGTTACCTGATGTGTCTTTTTTGACACTATGTCAAAGGAGAGGGGGAAGCTGTGTAGTTGACAGGGATAATCTTTGTATTACACAGATATTTTGTTATGGACCTCATGAAAGTGGACATGTTTAGCAATACATTGCAGACTGATAAGCCTGAGTCCATGACCTCTAAAAGGCTTAGACAAACCCCAAACTTTCTTCCAGTTTTTTGAGACCTTGCATCCATCTGCCACATCTCCTGTCCTTCCTTGCATTTCTGGACCCTGTAAAATTCCCAGGTGTATGTAAGCATGACTCACACAACCTCCATCTGCTCTGTGATCCATGTCGGGCATAAGAACCTTATATCGCTGCCATGAAGCCAACGGACTCCCTTCAAACTAAGCACACTTTTTGGGTGGGTAGGATGCCATCTTAAAGGGATACTCCCACATGAAGATTATTTTGCACTTACCTGTAACTGTTTGGATGATATAGAGGACTGTAAAGGTTTGTATTCTTATAAAAAAAATCAGTAAAGCAATGGAAGATGCAAATGGATTCCAAAGAGCTGAACTTTTTACAAGAGTTCTTCAAGAGTTAGAATTGCCATAGAATTTAGCACAACCCTGATTACTCTTGAGTTAAAGATTTAAAGTTGCTGTTGTTCTTCATGATATTTGCAATCACTCATTTTATAAAGATACTTAACTAATTTTGTGAGAGCCATTGTACTTAGGGTCTATCTTTCCATGCTGGATATCTGCTTTCAAATGCAAATACATGCAAAGATACATTTCATCCAGACTAGAAGCTGAAGTCCCTGCCAGATACAGCATAACACTAATGAAGATCAATACAATTTGTTGGGAGTGTTAGAAACAGCTATAAAAAGAAGCTCATTTCATTCTGTAAGTCCTCAGTTTCCAGGTTTACTTACAGTTTACAGATTTACTCACCTTAATCTAATGAAATTTAGCAAGGTAGTTAAAAGTATGTCCACAGTTTCTTTTAAATAGTTCCTTCTATCTGTGAAGCAGTTCTGGAAATGCTTTGTGACAAGACAGAACTTATAAATCAACGGCAAAAAGTGTGTGGCAGGGGAAATCAGTAACACTGTTATTAAGCATGACAGTATTTTACATCTATACTGGTCAGAATAGGAAGACATTTACCAGAGCAAACCTACTATCTAGAAACACAACGTTACCTAAAACATTTCAGCAACACAGCCAAGGAGTAAGTGACCTCAGGAAATGAGAGGTAACTGGTTTAGCTCAGGAAAGCCAGCTCCTTTTCCTGAAACAATTTCATAACCCTTCACTTATGTATAAATTGCAACCAGCAAGAGACTTGTAAGTGTTGTACAGGCATGTTTTGTATGATGAGCAGCCTCCTACAAGCTGCAGTTTTTGGGGATAGAGGTGGGGGAGTAGTAGCAGCATTCTTCATAGGGTCACTATTCACACTTCAAACAGGACTTATATGGGAACTAGAATAACACTGGTGCTGTTCTGAATGTATATTAACGAGAACCAAAGTGGATATAATTTATCTCTATGGCATCCAGATGCCATGGGAACCCACCTCATATAATCCAGGATGTTTCTTTTATGATTTAAATTCCATTTCTTCTGGCCCACATAAAGCATATGAATACCACCAAGGGAGAATTCGCATATAAACTACCAGATGCTTCTTAGCAATTTCAAACCTTTTCCAAAGTGACAGTAAGATCGTTTGTATGATCCCTGTGTACATTTTCAATCCTTTAGTTGCTTCAAGAAGAAGCAGAAAACTCTTTAATGTGAAACTTTATGTAAAGCTCTGTCTATAACATTTTAATATGAACCCTCTTACACAAAACCAGATCATATTTTACTTCCACTGGATGTAGAAGTGACCAGGACAGAGATTAATGAAGATACTATTTCTTTATAGGGAAACTAAATAGATGGCCCTAAAAGTTCTTAAAAGTCTTGCTTAATGTTTTAAACAACCTTTTATTATCTTTTTTTGTAACATAGTTCTCCATCTATGAAGGTTCCCACTCGTTGCGTGAAAAGGAAAGTAGGTAATTTGCAAGCTAAAGAGAAGTGAGATAGTTGTGTTGTTGGAAATCTAACTTCAGGATAAAAGTTTAAACTAAATTTTTTAGGAAAGGGAGAGGCTGCATGGCAAACTCTGAATTGTCTATAAAACCATTAAAGCTCAGGGAGGACCAGCTGAAGACTTGATCAGCTTTCTTGTATTTTTTTCAGAGGCAAATAAGCAAGGTCACTAGAACTGTCTCCCGTGAGAGAGCCCTCCTGTGAAGTTTCTGTGTCTGAGTTCTGTAGGTTAGCTCCACATCACAGAAGACAGACATTATCTCTCAATCATTCACCACCTTCCAGCTGTATTCTTCAGCTCCTTCACAGATCTGAAATGAATCTTACTGTGCTGAAGCTTAGAAAACTCTTTTCTCTGAAAGTGTTTCTTGTTAGCAGATGACTAATCCCTGCCAACTCTGCCTTCCTGTGCTGTTGGGAACCTCCCATTCTCCTGCTTGTGTTTTCCCATGTCTCAGCGCTGCAGCCCTTGCATTCACAGGTATTCTGTTTTATTCACTATCTATAGCAGCAACATTGATGCAGGAATTTGTGGGTGTCTAAATACCTGGGAAAAAAAGTGGGTGCCATGCTTAATGCTCTGAAACACTTTGATAATGACAACTGCGTGTTTTTCTTCAAGGTTGGTCAATAGTTGTTGGCAAAGTGCAGGGATGGACTGCTTCTGTCAGCCAAATTGGAACTATGTTCTTCAGTAGAGTTTATTCTTTAATAAACTCAAAATAGAGTTTATTCAATAATATTGTTAAAATATTTACACAAATATTTTCATACATGTTCTGAGAACAACACTGTGTTGCCTACAATACAAGCTCTGCCTCCAAAGGCTGTTTTGGTAAAAGCCACTCTTCTTCCCTCCTTTACTGTTTCACTCCCCTGTTGTCGAAGGTCTCTGGCAGAGGAAAGCAGGAGTAGGTTACTGGGCTAGCTTTGGATGCCACCACCACTAGCCACCTGCATCAAATTATTACCCTGAAGAGGGTGAGCAGAGCAGAACACATGCCCACACCTTGGCTGTTCCGCTTCACGTTTAAGCTGCTGATGGCAGTGGATTCACATTAAGATGCCAAAGTGCAAAGCACATGGCTTCCTGCCTGGTTTCTTCTCTGACAGTGGTGGTGACCACCAGCAGAAGAAAAAGCAGCTACAGAACAGAGGAGATCCATAACATCTTAAGTTGCTCTAGCTATTGATCAGTGAATGTGATCATCTGTCAGAGTAGCTGCAGTCCGATATATCACTGCAAGTTGTACAGATGTATCTGAACATGCTTTGAAGTAGCTACCCTAGAAATGGTGTGAGAAGCAGCTGAGGCACCACAGAGTCCAATGCAGGCTATGTTTCCAGTTATGTATTCAACTTCTCAGATGCTTTGCAAAAACCCAAGCTGAGAGTTGTGCTGCCATAGGTGTGTAATAACAGCACTCCTGCTAATTCAAAGTCAGACTGGGCTTGTGTGCATGAGCTCCAGACACAGCTCCACACAAACAGACCAGCTCTGCCTTTATTTGTTTGTACAGTGAGGTTTCAGTTCCCCACTGGGACCTTCAGGCACTGCTGCTATAGAAATAGAATCATTAATAACTTCTGCTGAATAATTTGAAAACTATTCACTGTGCAGTTGATGTTTATTTATTAGTGCAGAATAGGTGATGCAACAAAAGACGGCAAACAAAATGAGCTGTGGGCTGTTTTGCTCCAATTCATTGTACATTTTCTTAAGGGGATAATTATGTCTTAAACTGAAAGCAAATTATGTGCATTTGTGGTTACTGATTCCCCTTGACTCCAAATGTCTTCTTAAAATGTCTTTGTTTATTAGTCCTGGTATTTCTTTACTACTAATGCAGTACTGCTAAAGTGTCTGGAGAGAGGTGTTTTTCTTCCAAAATAGAGTTATGAGATGTCAGAACTGGGTATGTTCTATCCTTCTGTTAATATTTCTATGTTCTTTTGGCATAAATTCATGCCAGCCTCCACCTTTGGACCCAAAACAGCTAGATGGAGCTATTTCCTCTTTAATTAAGAGGATACTGTCTTAAAGAACTAATTTAAAAGCTTTGGACCAATTCTGCCAGTGAAAATATTCTAATTCTTTAAATAAGATAGCTCTGAGTAAGAACTACGTAGGAAGGTTTTGCAAGATTAGACCTAAAGGCTTAAACTGGAAAGATGTTAATAATGTGCATGTGAACAGCGCTAGTTCTGCAGCACATGGACGACTGACAAAAAAGATAAAATAAAAGAGAATGAAGTATAACTTGAAGGTTTCCTGTCAAGCAGTATCTCTGTAATTTATATACATATATATACAAAAGATTGGATTAGATGATATAATGGTCTTTCTTTGTCTCTGACTCAATGAATCTAGACAGCTGTCAAGTGTATTTGTTAGTGAAGATAGGGAAGATGCTGCTTGTAAGAAGCTGTTGAAACAAGCCAGGTAGAGGTCCTATGATCTTAAATAGCATGGGCAAAAGAAGACTAAACATTGTCTTGAAAATGTACAAAGCAGGGCAGCAGTCTCAGATATTTGTGCTAGTTACTCTTGCTAAGTTAGGAAAATCTACCCTAGTATGGATGTATCTCCGTCAACCCTCAGGAAATGAACATAAATGAAAATGGAGAACTATTTGCCTTAAAAATATACATGTAATAGAGATATGCATAATTTATATAAATTTAATTAGATACTACATTTTGGAAAAGTAAATGTAACTGTAATAAACAAAAATTTGAGGATATTTACTTTTTGTCTTCCTTTTCAATGCATACACTTGTGCTGGGATTGCATTAGAACCCCTTAGAATCAATGGAAGGTTTTCCCACTGATTTGGGGGAATTAAAAATAAACTGCATCACATAATTGCTTTCACAGACAACTCATCAAATACCACCCTTCAAACTGTGCTTCTGTCAACTGCTAAGAGATTCTGGTTATAGACAGAGACACAACTGAGATGTCTGCTTCTGCTTTGTTCTCCCCGTCGTAGTCTATCAACACCGTAAGCTAGCAGAGCGGACAGAGTTGCAATGACACTTTGTGGCATCCATGCGTCATCTCGACTTCAGGGTGCACAAGTGTTTTGCAGAGGCTACCGCAACCTGCTGCTAGTTCTGCTGTCTAAGACCTGCAGCCTGTCTCGCTAGTCAGTCAAAGGGTGGTGGGTACCCTTGCTTCCCTTAAGTATCTCCATTGCCATGGCCCAGGATGGAAGACTACAAAGTGGACCCTGGGGTTTTCTCAGCTATACATGGCACTGTGGACCTGAAGGAGTCTGCAGGAGCTGTGTAATTCGGTCTCATGCTGAGTCAGTTGCAACTTCTATCCCTCTTTGCCTGTTTAGCTCCAGCTAACAAGTTATTGTTTGTTGCCATAGCTCCTGCTGGAAGGCTGTTCCAGGATCTCCCTGCACAGAAAATTAAAAACCTTCTAATCTACAGATATAACTTATTAATAACCAGTTTATACCTACCTGATCTTGTACAATTATACCTGAAATCTTAAATAGACCTCCATGGTGTTAATGGAATAGAGTCGAGCTGTGGCTACATTAGGGAGTTTACTTGGGGTATGATTTATTCTGGGTGAATGCCCCACTGCACACGTGGTTCAAAGCTTTCTAGAGGAAATCTGTGTTTCAGGCCTCTTCTTCCTGAATCTCAGGTTCCTCTAGGAAGTGCCACACTGTCCATCTGCCTCATGAAGATTCATGCCACTGCTCACAGAAGTTTTCTCACTGCTATTACCTGTGTAAGGTCAAACATATTAAAATATCACTTCTATTCCTGCTCATGCTGTCTCTGCATGGCACTACCTGTCACTCCATCCACCTCCCTCCTCGCAGCCTGCATGGTGTCTGCTGCACTGTCCTCCAGGCAAGGAGTGAAACCTGTGGCTTCAGTAGGTACCCCAGCAGGACAGCCAGCGTGAACTGACACTTGCACTCCCAGATTTCTGCGTCTGCTCTGACTACTTTGCCCAGGCTTGATTCGTGTTGAGTTGAGACTACTGGGACCACATCACTATTAGGGTGACCAGCAATGGGTATGAAATTTCCCACTGTAGTGGAGCACCACCAAGCTCTTTTGTGAACTGGTGCCATGACTTTCCCATCCTGACATGAAATTTTGCAAGCTGATACCTGTATTCAGAATAGCAGCTGTAGCCCTGTGGGACCTCACAAACTTCAAAGCCTGATCTGGGTCTAAACAGTGTGGGATGAGCAAGTCCACCATGGGCAGGGTGCAGTGAAGCTCTCCAAGACCATTTTCCACATCTGCTTCCTACATATAGTGCAAATAGGTGACATCAGCAAAATCGTTGGGACCTTTGCAATCCAGGGTTTGTAGAACCGTGTGTGTTGTGGGGAAGAGGGGCAGGGCCTTTCCTTCTCATCTACTTCCCAGTGCATGGCAGCTATGATCACCTAAACTGCAAGGGCTACCACCATTTCTTCAGGCCCAAGGCAGGCCAAGATACCTTGATAGAGTTCACCAAAAGGACTCAGCATACTCATGCCTTCTGCAGCTCTGGCCAGGAAGTCAGTGAGGTGCTGGCACCCTCTTTTCAAGCTGAATGAGGATCATTCAGGGCACTTAGACCCTATAGAGATGCTGCATATCCATGCATCACTGGATCATGAGTCTGTGCTGAGGACTACACCACCAAGGACGGGAATGTTCCCTTACTGCTGGGAGCTTGTTACTGCGTGGGTGAGTCACATGCATTTGCCAACACACTGCAAGGTGGAGTGCTGCTCAGAGCAGCCTTGATGCCAGTGACCTCCAAATTATGGGTGGTTGCTGTGTCCTGCAGGGACAGCAGGAGAGAATGTATCTTAGACTGAAACTGTAAGGAACAGTTTCTTCAGAAAAACTGTGCACAACCTGTTACACTCTGCACACGAAACACCCAGGATGACATGCATGCTTGGGATGCTATCCGTTTCCTCATTGATGGAGAGCATCTGAGACAAGATGTTTGAATGTCCCCATCTTTTCCAGAAATGAAACTTCATAATGGAAGTCAGAAAGTTTAAAAAAGAAAAAAAAATCCCAAAATGTCTTTTAAGTATGCTTAGTCTTCCTTTTCCTTCAGAAGAGGCTACAGGTGACCTCTATAGCCCTAGGGGAGGCTTCAGCTGCTCACTGGTAGCATTTAATACACTATCTTCTCAGCGAACGTGGTTACTCTGTCTGTGTCTTCACTAGCTCTCCGTTTCCTATGACTTTTTCTGCACATCAGTATGTGCTTTGACTCAATAACTCTCAGGAAACCACCCCCACCAACCTTTGAAGTGAGTCTCCTGCCCTCACAGATCTTTCCTGGAGCAGCTTGTCAGGGAGATGTAGCAGCCAGAATATAGATGCAGCTCAGGTGAAACAGGCAGTGGGTGGGTTTGTTTTCTGCTGCTCAGCAAAGATCTGACAGGAGAAGGGGGCCTTGAGGCTGGTTTGCTTGCATGCGGCACTGCAGGGAGCTGGCAGCAGACACAGTGGTGGGAGGGAATCTTGTTGAAGGCTCTGTTAGTTGAAAATGCTTGGGGGATGGGACAATCAATAAGTGCTGGAGTAGTGGAGCTAGCTGGCCATGAATGGTGGGAAGGGACATTTCAGCAGGAAGATTATCCTCCCATGTCAGACAAAACTCTCTCCTTAATTTGTTCCAAAATTTAGGAAAAAATCTCCCATCTCTTCTGTGTCTGGGCTTTTACCTCAAATGCTCAATTCACAGAGACACTGAGCCCTTCCAGCCTCACAAGTTGCCCGTGTTCCTTGCCCCAGAGGGACTTAAAGCTGGAGTCTCAGAAACCGTGCCTGCCCTCTCACACATGAAACATTTAGGGGACAAGCTTTCTGCCACTACACCCTTCCCATGCTATGGTGGGTCATCAGTACCTACAACCCATGCTCCTTTCTCCAGCAGCTTGCAAATAAACATACTGTACATGCGAGGATGGCACAGAGTTTTACATCAGGGTGAACTAGGTATAGCTAAGGAGAAAGGGGTTAGCATAGGTGACTTCATCTCCTGAGCCAACAGGCCCTACCACTTGTAAGGAGATCAACATGGTGGAGAGTGGGAAAGCCGACATGGCCAAGAACCACTGAAGAGCAAGGACAGAGTAAGGGACCTAGGGAAGGGATGCAGAGGGTGGGGAAGAAAACACAGTCAGCAGTGCAAGCATCTCCCTGGGGAACAGTGCCCACTGCTCTCAGTGTTGTAACACGACTCAGTGAGGACAACATTGGTAAAAAACTGGCTAATGTGTCAGAGTCAAAAGGGCAACACAATGCCTGTAACTATGCCTGCTGAAGAAAGAAAGCAGTCACCATCCTGTCCAGAGCTTGTTCTCTCTTCACCAGGCTGTCTATCTGCTATTGCTGGTGTGGAGGTGTCTCTTTACGTCCCTTTTTCCCCCGGCTCCTTCACTTCCCAGGAACTTGGGCTTGAAGATCTGAAGAAGGGTGGAGGAGCTGCTGTTGTTGCCACTTTTGTTCCTGAGCTCCTGGCCTTTTTAAACATCTGGAATAATCCTTCTAACACAAGCTCTGAATTGTCTGTCTCCTCCTTCCTTGGTGGTCCCTTGAGCCAGGGCATCCCATCTGGATTTGTCACAAATCTGCTGGATAACACCTATGAGACAGAAGAATGGTCTGGGGCTGTGGTTATAGGGATGGTGCAGAACCCTCCTGGGCGCTCCTTCTAGTAACTAAACTGCTGGAGGTGCTGCTGATGCCAACATATGTCCACTTTCCCACCCCTCTCAAGGTCATGAGACACCATCCTGTGGACTTCTGCTAGAAGTGATGGTGTGTCTGCATATATGATGGAGAAACCTTTTGCTTGTCCACTTTTTTTCCAGGAATATAGAATCTGCAGATTATTTTCTATTTGCAGGCTGCCTGTTCAAATAGGGAACAAAACTGTTTCTCTGTCCTAGATGCTGTGTTCCTGGAAGCACATTTTCTCCAAAACTTCATTGACTTCTTAGTGCCATAATGAATTTCTCTGAAAGGACAGGCATGACCATGGAAAATCTTGGAAGGAGGCGGGCATGCACAAACATGCAGAACCATGCAGCTTCTTTTTTGATGTGAGAATGTGGAAGAAAGATGCAGAGGAGTGGTAGCCAGCTGCTACCCTAGTAGCATCTTTGTGTTGTAAATACAGGAAAACTTTTCAACATCTACTTTTCAGTCTCATGACTGAGGGCAAGAATGGGAGCAATAGTGTTATTGTGCATGGTTCCATCATTACATCTTCAGGAGGTGGAAGGGACCACGCAAGAGTGTCAGTCCACAGTCCACAGTAGGCTAAGAGGGACGAATCACCATGGTGTGCTGCACTTCCAGCTTGCCTGGATGCCTGGACTGAGCTAGATGCTGCTTCTGGGTGGAACTGGATGAATGGTTTTGGATGTAGACAGTTACTATATGGAAAAAATTCTCTGGCAGCTTGTAACCCTTGGAGAAGGGTTACAAAATGCTAAACTGCAGCTCTAAATATACAGCTGCTAGAGGTTCATTCCCTTTTTTCCCAGTCTAGAGATGTGAGTATGAAACTGTACTCCTACCCATGCTCAAATTAACCTGAACACAGGGTGAGTGTTGCAGGTTGTGGTGGGAGTGGCCAAAACCAGAGCCCCTCAGCATGCCCTCACATGCCTTCTGCAGGGTTTTGGGGTGAGGTCTGCAGATCAGTACCGGCCTGGTGGCAATGGAAGTTCAAACAAGCAACCATCTTCGAGGTGGACTCCCAACCACAGAACTTTTAAAGCTGTTTGTAATGGACACAGATATTCTCCTGCCCCCACAGTGTGATTATTTTCTTCAGAGAAACTACCTTTCTCTTCTTGAATTTCACGCACCATTGCTAGCAACCTGCTGATACTGCCACTGTGTTGTTCAACTGCCCAAGTTGTTCCCAGCCTCTTCATCTCACAGTTTTATGAAAGATGTCCTTTCCTCAAGTCTCTGTGAATCTTCTAGAAGAATGGGCAGGTGACTGATGCTTTGTCAGACAAGACAAAGGGTGCAAGTTAGAAAAAGGAACAGTGACAAGGTTGGACTGGTAACCAAGACGAATGGTAGCAAACCCAGAGATGCCTCTGTAGAAGATGGTCATTTGCAAAAACAGCTGAGGCATAGCAGTTGTTGATAAACAGAAACACAGAGATGGAGCTTGTTCCTTTTGCATGGCAGGAGAGATGATTTATGATGTTGTGGGATCTGTTGAAGAGTCAGGAGCCACCTCACGGTATAGATATTTCATGTAACACCTACTGGCAATGTGGCCAACACCCTGGCTTGAAACCCATTGTCTCTATGGAGCATCAGAACAGTTCTGAACTGGCAATTTCATTTTAGTTTCCTCCAGGGGGAATTTCACCACTGCACACCAAAATCTCCGCATTGCCTGAACCAAGGTACTCGAACAGAGGGAAACAAGGGAGTCTCTTCAAAACTGCACAACAGTTTCAAGCCACAGTATCAATATAGACATTACCCCACACTCTATTCTCAGGCTTCAGAGGGTGCAGGGAAACAAGCTAAGATTTTCACATTGGTGTCCTGGCCTTTTAGCTGAGTTATGGCACTGCACATTGGTGCAACACCTACAGGATCACCAGTCTAGTTTCCATGCCCACTTTCTCATCTGAGGAACTTAAGTGTAGGAATGCTCTTTTGCATCTGGTCCACCCCAACACAGAAGTCAGTATCTGCACCTGGGAACATGGAAACATCCATGAGACATGACTTGTAGATTGACTCCTTTGAACATACTGTGTGGCATTGCAGCTGGATGTCTCTTACTGTGTCCAAAAAGACCAAGCTTGATGGCAACCTACCTCCCTAGTTATATGTAGGGGACCTTTTATCTTTTTTTTCATTTAGCAGTATATGATCCAAGAAGATGCCTCCCAAAAGTCCTATAGTATTGAAAAGGTTGAACAAAAATAATCCAAGTAGTTTGGGACAGTAAACTTATCTCATTGGATCTATATGCTTTTTTTCATTTCTCTCCTTAAATGATACTTTTGGAACTGAATGAGGTGGGGAAAAAATGGACTGAATATTTTTATTACACCAAAGTGTAACAAAAGTCTGTGGTTTAAATCAGTTCTGTTTCCTCTTTTTAGAATATAATATGCAAAATCTTTGCACATATTGAAACATATTTTTAAACAAAATCTTTGACATAGAATTATAATTATTAAAAAATTGAAATGAAAGCCTCCCAATTCTGGGTCTGTTGTTTCCCCTTCACTACTTTGTGTCTTCTGGTTAGATAAGCATCAATGAATCATCACAAGGCCTTCGCCTCAGGTTCAGCTGTATGATCACATCTGACTTTGTTCCTTACAACCTGAGGGATTATCAGGAGCATAAATAAAGAGTTTTATCTACTTCAACTATTATAGCACAAATACTCAAGTTTTATATATCTTTTTACACATATTGGGTGATGATAATCAATAAAAGATTTGTCTTTTGTTTTTCTCTTTTGATGCATTTATTTGAAAACAAGATACTCCAATATTTCAAGATGAATCATTGCTGAGATTTTGCAGACTATCAGGCACCAAAAATCTCCTGAAATACCTGACAAAAAGTGTTTACAATCAGACTAAATTAATAATCAAGTCCCATTACTGTATAGGCTAGAAGAACCTTTGGACTAACAAAAGGGTGACAGGAAACCAGATAGCCAGCTATTTAGATAAAGTAAGAAGAAATTAACCAGGCCTGAGTGATGTTCTACAAAATAAGGAAGTATAAATGCCAGTTCAAGGTTCAGAAGGGCAGATGAGAAATAGTATTGCCTGCTGCCTCCTCTTTGCCCTATTAATAGTATGACCTGGAGTGAAGGGTCCTTTGACAGCTGTGGGCCTCTCAGGGAGCTGCCAACCGAGTCCAGCTACACCTGCACTATGGCAAACAAGGCTCAGGGTCTCCTCCTGTAACAGAAGGAAGTGTTTCTGACATGCAGGAAGCCCTGGTTGATTTCAGAGCCATAGGAGAGATAAATCAAAGCAAATCCAATTTTTAAATCCCTGTGTTATCAGTACCCAGCTCTGCTGGCAAGTGTCATCTTTGGTGGTCTTGTTTTTCCTTCTCCCATTTTGAACAGCACAAGGAACACATTCCCAGTAAAGCCCATGAAGATGCCTGCTACCTGCTCCTCCCTGATCCCTTTTCTTAGGACCTTCTACCATGACCCTGGGGGATGCCACTAGTTTATAATGGCGGTGAGGATTCCTGTTAATAATTAGTCAATAAGAAATTAAGCTTCACTTGATTTGGATTCCTACAGTTTATCTACAGTAAGTTATGCACTTAGAAATGTTATGCTTGTCATCCTTCACTTTCTCCTGTTGCTTGTAACACTCGCTTGTGTTATTTCCTATGCTAAAATGTAGGATGTTATCAGATGTCTGTGGAGTGGAAGTAAGCCTGTCTATAAAGGGATATTCTACATAACTATATGCTTCTCTGGGGTGTGGGAGTATATTGGCATAACCATGTATGCATCTGAGCCTCCTCTGATTCCTTTCAGACCCCTCATCATACTCAGCATCGTTCAAGCGTGAGAGTATTTTTGGATTTGTAGTTGAATATTAACCGTTTCCTATTTATTGTCTCAGATAACCTAGTTGGGGATAAGGTGAGGAAAACAAATGGTGAGGATACTATACCACAGGGTAAACAGATTTAAAAAGTTGCCAGACTAAAACGGATCATTCTTTTCCAAGCAGCAGCCAATATCAGATACTTCAGGAAAGGTTGCATTTAATATCCACAGAGTTGGTTTCAAATGTTGCTGATGGTATTCTTTCCTGATCCACTAGTCATCTAAAAAATTTCCTCTTCTTATGTATATCTCAAAAATGAGTCCTACAATGGATCAGGTTGTTACAAAATAGAAAATTTGGATGATATTGCTCCAAATGGAAATGTTAGGATTAACCTTTATGATGATGGTGACAAAAAAATGACAGCCGTGAACAGTCATCATCAACCATACCTGTAAATTAACACATCTGCACTCTGATAGGGAAATGTGGCACTATTCCTTCATCTTCTTATTAAGTTGTTTCCTTCCTTCCTTCCTTCCTTCCTTCCTTCCTTCCTTCCTTCCTTCCTTCTTTCCTTCCTTCTCTACCCCCCTAAACAAGGAATCTTATCAGGGTAGAGAGGGCAGGTAGGACACAAAAGAGGAAACAGCTACTGGAAAGGTATGGCTGGGTAGGTTGATGGGCAGATTTAACCATGTGATAAATGATACTCAGGAATTTTTGCATATCAGGCCTCCTTCATTGCTCTCCATGAAGTTGTGAGCTAAAGAAGGAAGGGCTGATTTTATTATAATTTGAATTGCTCAAATTACCAAAGTTTCATTTCGCCAGACCCTTTTCCTCATCAGCTTGAGCTCCCTATCATTCTATCAATGAATATCCTCATTTTTTCTACATCTTTTATACAGTCACTATTCATATTTTTGGGTACTGATAGCAAAGCAAGCTGTTGGATGAAAAGGGGAGCAAAATGCGTGCTTACGGTCCTTGAATTATATACTGCCTACTGGAGTGCAATACAAAACAGTGTCCATGTTATAAAATAAGAACATGTCAGAGTAAATTATTAGCCGAAAACTTATGTCCCCACAACCCCCATACACTCAATTCAAGTCTTAGGGAGGGTCCTAGATAAACATTTGATGTATGTGCTCTTTGATACTATTTTCTTCCTAATGAAGAACAAAATTAAATTATCAGTTAGGCCCAAGGTAAAACATGAAACAGAAGGCAGTGATGGGCAGGGTACAGGCAAATGTAGGGTAGCACAGGTATGTACCTAATCCAGTTTTTCCATGCCAGGACTAGATTTTTTTCCCAACAGCCACTAATGTCTGTGCCCTCCCTGGGGGCTACCTACCAAAGGGGCTCCCTATAGAGGCTCTGTGCCTCTTCAGTCAAGGCTTTTGGATCAAGCATGACCAGTGGCAGTGAGCTCCCTGCTTGAGGCATCTTTGTTGCCCCTGTTGTGGGCTGGAGGTGAGGATGAGTAAAATACAGTTTCTGAGTAGTCTGGCAGAGGTGGCACACTTCTGCTCTTTCCAGCTGGGACCTGAATGTTCATTTGCAGAAGTGAACAGGCCTTTTCCTATTTTAGATTGTGATACTTAAAGTAAAATGACTTGGATAGTTGCAGTGCAGTCCCACTTTGTTAATTAAACCAGAGTTGTGTTTAATTCATTTTGACAGCACACTTCTTCCCCCTGTTATATTTGTAACAGCAGGAATCCAGCTCACTGGCTAATAGTTTCACAGAAACATGCAATTACAGAAATTGCCTATCAGTCTTCATTTCTCTTGCTGTGGCCAACGTAGTGAAAGCACTGAAACTTATCTGACCAGATGTGAACTGGGTGTGTGCCATGGAGGTTTTCCTGTCCCTCCAGGCAATCACAGGCAGCACAAGTTTGTATGTCGGGAAGGGGACGGAAGCATAGCTACAGGTATTCTTAATGGCTGTCAAATTCCTCAATCCTATTTAGAAATAAGCTCTGCTCTCTCTGATCTCTTGAGCTGACTCAAAGTAGACTTAACTAGTTACCTAACACAAAAAGTGAAAAAGAGAGTAGGTGTATGGTGTGAATCCATGGTGATGCACAGACTAGATGTTAGACAGGGTAGGAAGAAATTATGTTTCCTTCTTTCTATCAGGTAACTGTGAGAATGGTAACCAGAGAAAATGCAACCTGGTAGGAGAAACTGGAATCTACAGCAGTGTATCCTTTGTGACCCATTAAGGAAAGATGTAAGCAATAACATCTGGATGTGTAGAAGAGAAGACGGAAAAGAAGCATTGCTTTTGGCAGAAGAAAAGCTGAAAGGAAAGTTTCTTTCCATCCACATCTACACCTTCCGTGTCTGATTTCACCACTGAGGCCCTAGGGTACTATTTGAACAATGGTCCATAAGAACATTCACAATTCCAGAAAAATGTCTGAAAGTGTTATCTTTGTCCATTATACACAATACTTTAACCTGCAGCTGAAAATACAACAAAAGAATTAATTAGATGTTACTGCACCCCTGTGAGACAGGAAAGGGTCGTCTTCTTTATTTTGCAAAGAAACAATAAACAACAGCAATTATTAATGCTCAAGTATAAACCCACAACATCAACAACAAAAGCTAAAACATAGTGTAGCTTTCCTCTGTGCAACTGTCATCTTCTTCTTAATACATTTACCAGTTAAAAAAGAATGAGGAATTCAAGCTAATAAAATAGAGGGAATTATTCATGTAGGCGAATCACAACCTCACAAGGCCAGTCTCTCTAGACACTAAATGGAGACAGTTAGGATGAGCTACCTACTCAAGCAGACTTTTTCTCTCTCTTTTGCTCCCTCTCAGCTTCTGAACACAGGTTACTAGTTGCACATGCCTCACAAGCAATTTGGAGAAGACACCCCTTTGAGAACAACACTAAATGCTTGAGGTTAGACAGGAGCTGAGGCAAAAGGGCAATCCAGACCCTGGAGCAGAGCAGAAGCTGCAAACTCCAACACTGGCCTTTCACTTCCCTTTCACGTTCCATGGTGAAGCAATGAGACCCTTGCTCACAACAGCCTCCTTCCTCCTGGGACCAGCCCTCATCTTCCTCTTCTATTCGGATCTCCGGTGTATGTGGTATGTACTTTATTACTCTTGATCATGCAAATATGCTGTATGGCTCATATTGGCAGGGAGACTGATTAACCCAGAATAATTTAAGAAATTATGCTAAAATTAGCAGGGAGATGTCCTTCAGGGTGATTTTAAGTTATTTTTAGACTTTTAATTTCAACAGAAATATATTTTTAAAAGTATTTGAGACCCTGACAACATGAGAGTTAACCACCCAAATACCTTTAAATCTGCAGTTCTTAATCCATGCTGAATATGCATCACCACCTTAGGCAAAATAAGACACATGAAGGTTTAACGTTTGATCAAAGCCCTCAGCTGACATTTATCAGAGCTTGTCAGGTGCCTGTTCATTTATTTTTTTCCCAGAAAAGTATTTCCATATTTTAAAATATTTTTTAACAATTTTCTCTAATGAAAGAGTTGAATTGACAAATATTTCACAAGTTTTTTCACTTTCTTCTCCAACTCATTCACTTTTTGTTTGTGTTTGTTTGTCTTAGTGAGCAAAGAGAGCTGGAACATTGCAGTCAACGTAAAAGCGCAACCCTTTGTTTTTTGAGTATACAATGACTTGCTCAGTGCCCTGGAAATTTATTTCCATCACAGCTTTCTTGAATGGCATATTTGCCATTTGCAGTTTACTCTGCATGTGTTTGCGTATGCGTGTGTGAGCATGCGTGTGTGCTGGCGGGTGGGTGTGCCCGCAGAACAATTCCCATTGATGAGAAAGGTGAGGAGGAGGTATTTCGGAGATGTTATGAAAGACTTAGAAGGAAACAGTGCACGTAGCTGCCAGAACTAATTAATTATTAATGTTTATAGCTTGAAAGTTTTTAGAAGCCCAGCTGTTCAGGGTACGTGTGTGTGTACGGATGTGTGTGTGTACGTACGTGTGTGTGTATGTGTGTAAATAAAAAGGTTAATGACTCACACTGTGTTTAATCAATGAATGAGTAAAAGTGCCCAGGCTTCAAGCCACAACTAGCAGACATGCCTGAGAATATCCACCCTAGTAATCATCACCCAGAAACCATACAGAGTGAAATTTGACTTGCTTCGGACTTTCTGGCAGCCCTGATATTATTATTGCAGTTTATAGGGTCCTTTATGATGTGACAAAGAGACGTACTGCTTTTCTTTTTGCACAAAAAGTATTGCTCATGTTTACAGGTGAAGAATACAACTTAAAGCAGCAGACAGACTATGTTTTATTCCAGGAGAAGCCATGCAGCTGGTTTGAAATGCTAGAATTCTGGTATTCCCAGAAATGACATGTATTTAAGGAAACAGTTGCACAACTAGCCAACATCCAGCTTGGCATGGGAGATTGTTTTGTCCTAATCTCTGAATACCTTATGGAAAAATTTCGTATGGAAAAAAACCTTTCTATCCCAAACAAACAGAGAGAGACAGTAAAAGATAAATAATAAATAAAAAACCATCAAGACACTATAGCTGAACACAAAAAGAGAGTTCTGATTTTTGCAATGAATTATTTATTTGCAAAAAGGAGAAGAAATTAGATTTGTTTTATTTTCACCTCTTCTGCAGGAGTAAGAGCTTTTGCTAACAACCCAGAAGGCCTGGGTACTGCTCTTTTTTCTGCTTAAGTGGATTTGCACCTGGATCTCCAGCCCTACAAGCAGTGTGTCTGAATGCTCTGAAATAAGTTATGTGCTCTCAGTCTCTTTGGCTGAAGCTCTCCTCATCTATATGAGGTCCTGAAACATGCACTGAACCTGGTGTTTGAAACCATGTGTAAACTCCTTCTAAAACACTCAGGAGTTTATTCTCTCTGTACCAATGGGTATTTAAGCATTTTCTCTCTAGCGAGAAAAAAGTTTCAAATCTTTTCAGATGGAGGAGGAAATTGAACCTCAGATTCCCACATCTTGGATGTCTGCAAAAGTAATGGTAGATTTTTTCCATGCTATTTTTGTGATCAATGCCTACATCTATCCTTTCTTTTCCATTACCTCATTGTTGTTTTTAATTACCTTACTTGGAAACGAGCAAAGAGCTTATTTTAAAGTTTTGGTTGCTTCTTTTTTTTTCCCACTTGATAATTTCAACAAGACAAATGAGATACTTTTGTTGTCCATGTCACAGCATTCCCCAGCTTTTGCTCTCAAAAACTTGGCTGCACCTGTTATATTTGCCATGCTTAAAACTGTAGCAATCCAGTGCTCATTGCTGGCCAGACATGTGGTCCCTGACTGTGCACAGAAAATAACTGAGCAAATACAGTAATATCACACCTTCCAGAAGCGGCTGAAGAGAGTGAACGGAAAGCATTCGTCCTCAAACTCAGAGATCCTGACTTAGAAAAAGAGCAAAAGACAGACTAAGAGAATTTCAGTAATTCATTGGTGCTTTATGTCAAAGAAGTTTTAGAATGTTAAGATTTTACATATATATATATATTTATGAAGATGTTTAGTAGTCAGTAAATTCCAGTTATGTTTCTTTCTTCTCTGTCACTTTTCCAGGCTTAATCCAGGATTAAAGCTGAGAATTGTACACTCTGCTGGCGTGAAAGGTTCACATGTAATGAACTGGGGCAAGGACAACTGCAGATACTCCTCTGTCAAACTCATCCACATGCACTCCTGAACCTGGAAAATCAGGGAAAGCCCAGAGAGAAGGTCTGCATCTGAGAAGGTCCACTGGTACTGCAGGTGTAGTACACCCAGCTGGTGCAGAATTCTGGTCCCCTTGCAAGATACTAGTTACTGTTCATAGGAGATTAAGTATGATTGCACCTGAAAAGGTCCAAAGATAGAGGACAGGATGTTCCTATCAAATTACATTACTTGGCTGATTAGGGCTCTGAGGTCCAGGTAGCCAAGTGTTGTGCTGCTTATGCATACAATAAACACAGGCTCCAGAAGGCTATCTTCTGCCTTAATTTTAGTACTCCCACCTTCAAGGGTAAAGCCAGCAAGCCAAGCATCAGTGAAGATGATGTCTTCATCAGTTCCCTTCTAGAAAGACAAAATTTGACTTTAACTTGTATATGTTTGTAGAAATTCGGTGACAAGTNCTACAGGAGAGATGGGGAGGCACTCTGCATCAGGGAGTGTAGTGAGAGGACAAGGAGTAACAGGTATAAGCTGAAAAGGGTAGATTTAGACTAGACATTTGGAAGAAGTTTTTCACTGTGAGGGTGTTGAGACACTGGAACAGGTTGCCCAGAGAAGCTGTGGATGCCCCATCCCTGGAGGTGTTCAAGGCCAGGCTGGGTGAGGCTTTGAGCAACCTGGTCTAGTGGAGGGTGTCCCTGCCCATGGGATGGGGTTTGGAACTTGATGATCTTTAAGGTCCTTTCCAACCCAAACCATTCTATGATTCTATGATTCTATAAGTGGGAAACAGCCACCACTATCATTACAATAAAGACATGCTTTGCTGAAATCTTGGGTGGTTGAAGGGAGAAGTTTATTGAGAGCTAGAGAACAGTGTTGTGCGCAAAAGCCCAACGTGATGTGCAGGGGACGTAGCATTCCTCACCTAGACGGTTTTCCTCAAATCCTCTTTCCTCAAATCTTCTTTCCTCACAGAACTGCCCTGACACATCAGAGCTGAACAGTAGCAATGTACCAGATATCATTACACAAGTGTTCAAAACCTGAATGATGCAATGACAAATATGCACCATGTGCAGGGGAAACCTGCTGAGCCCATGCTCATGGAGGCATCACAGCAGGTGACAGTACCTTTAGAAAGAGGGAGTGCATTACACCTTGTAAGGTCATAAATACCAGCTTCTCTACTGATGCCTTCTCAAGGAAAAATTCATAAACTCTTGGGAAAATTTATTCACTGTTCCTGACTGTGTAGATTATGGGTGTTCAGAGGCTTGGGGAGTCTACCCAGTAGATGTATTTGTAAAGTACTGCCCGAAAAGGCATGGGGAACCTCAAGTTTTCACAGTAGTACAATTCTCTCTTCAAGTTGCTTTGTGTTATGATAGTGTCTACATGGCTGTTAGCAAAAGCAAATTGAAGTTATAATAAACCCACCTTCATCAACATCTGAGAACCTCCAGACAACTGGTGCTGTGAGCCATGCATGCTTCTTGATCTGTAATTCCTTGACTCTCAG
>VZTO01015924.1:0-52837 GCA_013400615.1 Syrrhaptes paradoxus | reverse complement strand
AAAAAAGACCTGGACCTGTTGGAGAGAGCCCAGAGGAGAGCCACGAAATTAATCAGAGGGCTAGAGCACCTCCCCTATGAGGACAGGCTGAGAGAATTGGGGTTGTTCAGCCTGGAGAGGAGAAGGTTCCAAGGAGACTTAATAGCAGCCTTCCAGTACCTGAAGCGGGCCTACAGGAGAGATGGGGAGGCACTCTGCATCAGGGAGTGTAGTGAGAGGACAAGGAGTAACAGGTATAAGCTGAAAAGGGTAGATTTAGACTAGACATTTGGAAGAAGTTTTTCACTGTGAGGGTGTTGAGACACTGGAACAGGTTGCCCAGAGAAGCTGTGGATGCCCCATCCCTGGAGGTGTTCAAGGCCAGGCTGGGTGAGGCTTTGAGCAACCTGGTCTAGTGGAGGGTGTCCCTGCCCATGGGATGGGGTTTGGAACTTGATGATCTTTAAGGTCCTTTCCAACCCAAACCATTCTATGATTCTATGATTCTATAAGTGGGAAACAGCCACCACTATCATTACAATAAAGACATGCTTTGCTGAAATCTTGGGTGGTTGAAGGGAGAAGTTTATTGAGAGCTAGAGAACAGTGTTGTGCGCAAAAGCCCAACGTGATGTGCAGGGGACGTAGCATTCCTCACCTAGACGGTTTTCCTCAAATCCTCTTTCCTCAAATCTTCTTTCCTCACAGAACTGCCCTGACACATCAGAGCTGAACAGTAGCAATGTACCAGATATCATTACACAAGTGTTCAAAACCTGAATGATGCAATGACAAATATGCACCATGTGCAGGGGAAACCTGCTGAGCCCATGCTCATGGAGGCATCACAGCAGGTGACAGTACCTTTAGAAAGAGGGAGTGCATTACACCTTGTAAGGTCATAAATACCAGCTTCTCTACTGATGCCTTCTCAAGGAAAAATTCAAAAACTCTTGGGAAAATTTATTCACTGTTCCTGACTGTGTAGATTATGGGTGTTCAGAGGCTTGGGGAGTCTACCCAGTAGATGTATTTGTAAAGTACTGCCCGAAAAGGTATGGGGAACCTCAAGTTTTCACAGTAGTACAATTCTCTCTTCAAGTTGCTTTGTGTTATGATAGTGTCTACATGGCTGTTAGCAAAAGCAAATTGAAGTTATAATAAACCCACCTTCATCAACATCTGAGAACCTCCAGACAACTGGTGCTGTGAGCCATGCATGCTTCTTGATCTGTAATTCCTTGACTCTCAGCAGCTGCTTGCCCTCCTCCCACCCTTTCCTCAGGGCACTTCCTAGTTGAAAGCATCACATCTCTGGGGCAGACTTTCCCCATTCCTGCTGTTGAGCCCTGTCTTGGCACCAGAGACTCATCGAATCATGTCAACCCTGCTGCCAGCTGTACAGCAGCCTGTTTCTCCATGTAGACACCTCTAACCATATGGCCAAGAATTCACACACCTTGGCAGTTTTCCCTTTGTTCTTATTTAGCCAGCCACAAAGCAAAAACAGTCAAAAAAGCATTGGTGACTTTGGTCTCTGAAGCATGTAAAAACTAAAGTGTCCATTGAAAAGTGTCTCTAACAGAAAAGCAAGAAGGTAGCTGGGAGAAGTTTGTGTACTTTGTATAAATAATAGTTAGCATTCATAGATAAAGTTCAACCCAATTCTGTGACTAGGTTTGGGATAGCAATTCTGAGGTGTATGAGAAAAGAAGGGTAGAAACCTGAAGCAATGTGCTAAAATAGGTTTCCGTAGCAAAATGTGATGGCAGTAAATGCTGCATCTCTCTTTCAAAAATATCATAAGGTATGTTCATGAGATCAAAACCAGAGAAACCAGTTCTTCAGTAGCTAGTAAATTAATTGGAGCAGTAACCAGAACTAGAATTATAAAATGCTGTGATTAATGTAACATAACAGGGGCAAATAAGCACTGCCTTTGCAAAGAAACTGTCTATCTGTGAGCGCCCCAGCACAACAGCAAATTCCAAGGGATGGGACGGACAAAAAACAAGAATTGCATTTTGTACGAAAAAAATACGTTTGGGCAATTTGGATACTTTCAACTTTTTGTCGAAAGGCCAGAGGCTCCTGGTAGATGGGAGGTGCAAGCACACATCATGATCTTCAGCATTTAGACTAGAATCTTAAACCTCATCACTCTCCATCCCAGGGAAGAGCCCCAACTCTACAGCATTGCCAGTTTTCCTCCCTCCTTCCCTCCATCCCTCATTCTCTCACACACACACACGCACACACACACTTATTTTTGTCACAATTTTGTGTGACCTCAACATACATAAAAAGGTTGCCACGGAATGTTTCTTTAGAAAGGCAGATCATTTGAAATAAATGTTGAATTCCAAAATAAAAATGTCTTGTTGAAAAATTCCAAACCATCTATAACAGAAAAGCATGCCATCCTGAGATACAAAGTGCTTTTATTAAAGCCTGTCACAAAATCTTGAAATTATAGCTATGTATGACAAATAATGTTATCTATTTTGGATTAAACAGAGCTTCTAGGGACTGCTACGATCAAAGGTGACTGTCAGCAGTCGGGAAAAACATTTTTTTCACCATCTGAACTGTAATGAAAATCTCTGCTTGTAACGTAACATCGGTAACAGAAATCAAACAATGCTAAAATAGACAAGAAGATGGAGAAGAACAGTTATGCAAACCGAGAGCATGCCAAATGATGGTAGTCACATCTAAGAACAACAAACGAAAACAAACCAAAGCCTGAGCTGAAGTTTCATGGCAGAGGGCTAAAATCACAAGGATTATGCAGAAACCTCTGCATTGTGAGAGCGTGAGATAGTTCATGTTAGGAAGGAGACAAGTAAGAGGGACTGAAAGATAGAGATAAAATATTTTAAATTTAAATAGAGAATGTCAATTGGGAGATTCCTTTTATGGGTCTCAGAACACAAGACAATGGGGACAGGCTGTGAAATTGGGAAACAACATGTTTAAACAATTTAAAGGAAATACTATTTATGCAACATGTAATTAATTATCTATTACAACTGATTGCTAGAAGATAACTGAGGCAAAGGGCTTAGCAGGATTTGAAAAATGATTAGACTTTTATACAGATAATAAGAACATTCAAAGTTAATTAGACAGAATAACAAATGTACAGGATATACCCATGGTGTGTTATGGCATAAGAGAAATACTTGGAGGTTAGGTAGATATTTTCCCCATGGCTAGATTATTCTGCACCTGTTCATTCTGGGTTTTCTTTCACCTTTTTCTGAAACATTTGCTGTCAGACTCAGGGTGACAAAACAGCCTGTGGACCAATGTTGTGTTGTCAAATAGTAATTCCTGTGCCACAGAGATAGTAAGATTAGAGAACTGTATCTGTTTGATTCTAAGACCTGGAACTGGATCTGGGAAATATGAAAACCTATGCAAAACCAATATTTTGCTCTGCCCAGGCACATCTCTTCAGACAATGTGCAGAGTTGTTGAGAACCTCATGATCTTGGAAGCTCTACCAAGCTTGAACAAAACCGGCTGATGCCTTCCTGAAAAAGTCTGGGAAGATCAGCATGGGCTGCTTTGTCTAGGAAGGGTTTTTCAGAAGTGACAATGACCTCAAACTGCGCCAGATGGGGTCTGGGACAGGGCACAGCTGGGACTAATGGATGTATTCTCTAGCAGCAGAGGTGACAACAGCTCAGAGGACACCCACAGTTCACTGAATGTCTTATGTCATCTCAGGGTCTTGGTTCCCTGAACTTCCTTCCAGCCCCAAAACCTCTGGGTCTTCTTTGCAGAAGCAAGGAAGAGGGAAAAAAATGTTTTCCTGCACCCACAGCAGAGCTGGGGTCTGCCTGTAGCACTTACCTGGAACTGGGGTTTGGGAGGAAATCACTGATCTGATAACAGACAGTTTCAGAGAATTGTTTAAGAAGGATAAGAAAGATATAGATCTCAGCCTGGTCCACAATGAGATATTAATTTTTCTATTTCTGTAGAACAAGTTTCTTTTAGCTTTTCAGGGAAACATACCTGCAGAGAAGATGGTTTTTATTCATTGACCTCAGCTGTACAGCAATTTTGCCATCCAAAAAATGTTGCTATTATCACAGTACTGACCAACTGACCTAGTCGCAATAATGGTGGGATGCTGATCCATTGAGGGTGACAGAAGAATCATAGAATCATAGAATAGTTTGAGTTGGATGGGACCATGGAGGTCATCTAGTCCAACCCTCCTGCAGTAAGCAAGGACATCTTCCACTAGGTCAGGTTGCCCAGAGCCCCATCCAACTTGACCTTGAATGTTTCCAGGGATGGGAATTTAAGTCTTTTAAAAAAGGTTGGGAAATTATTTTAGAGAGTGCAAGAAAAATTAAAAATCAAAAGGTAAAATTACTATTCTTGCTAAGCCTGCTTACATCCAGCATTGCCAAGTAGATTACAATAAATACATAAGAAGACTGTGTGCCTTTTGTGGGTCCTTGTATGGGTCTTGTTGAAGGATGGGATAAGGTTAGATATGTTTTTCTGCTGGCTGTTTTACCAGCAGTCTGGCCTCCCATTATTTCAGGATTGTTCCTAGAAGGTTATATAGGATGTGAAAAACTCAGTATGTAGTTTCTGAGAAGCTCTGTTCACTCAGTATTTCTTATTTCTTCTGTGGTCAGGCCTAGGGCAGCAACAGAGAACACTGTCTTCTGTAATCCTCTGAAGAAGAGATTTTCTATTCCAAAGTTCTTACATTAACTAAGATCTTTAATAAAATCTTTTATCTTAAAAATTACACTGTAAAAGTAATGTTGACAGCATATGCTTGACCTTAACATTACTTAAATACTTACATTAACTGTAAGAAGTGTATTTTTATAGCTTATATATAATAAGTAAACAAACTATGCTGATCCCAAATGTCAATGTAATACCATTCTCGGTTGTCGTAATAATTGGTTACAATATTATAAATAATCTTTGCAGCTTAAAATGTGTGGATCCACAGACAGGATACCAGTTTAGTTTAACCAGAATAACATAAAATTACGTAGTTAAATTGGGTTTTTATATAGTGAAATATGACTGACACCTGCATAGCCTATGAACTGGTCATCCACATAACATAGAGGGTTCTGTGTAGATTAGGGTTTATAATCTGGAAAGAAAAATATTATGTCTTTCAATGATTGAAAAGGAACTCTGATGTTCCTCTGCACATTTCCACAATAATATAAATTATTTTTTAAAGTCTATTTTTCTTTACTGGGTACATCTAATCTACAAATTTGTTTTTCTGCTACATTCTTAAAGAGCAACTGATATTTTGGGGCATGCATGTATGAAAATTCATGGATGTTTTTAGGAATTTGTGTTTTTTCAGTTGAAATCCAATATGCTATAATATAAAAACCATATCAGGGATTAATTTGTCTTGCTTACACGTTTTCAACAATTTTTGTTGTGTGTCTGTACAATTTATGTGTCTGGTAAACAACAACATGTTTTGCAACAGGCAGAGATGTGAATACCAGCCCTTAGCAATAAGATGTAGAGATTTTTTAAGGTTAAATTATAAATGATGTGGTTGAGTAATGTCAAATCCCCTCAATTTTAGTTAGAAGTAACTAAATCAGGCCAAATGTAAAGAGACACCTGTCGTCAGAGGTGGTGATTTCTGATAAAACTTTCCATATAGGAACTCATTAAGTGATATATATATATCTACAACCACAATACCTTTTGAGAAGCAGCTTTTTACACACTGGTATTAAATCACTTCCTATGAGAAGATATATATTTTTGCGAGTTACGTTACTGGCCGCTTTCAATGTGAGAGAAACCTGTTAATAACTCCAGGGTAGTCTGTGATATTGTCAGTGAGAGAAAAAGGGAATATGCTCGTGTTTGTTAAATAGTCAGTTGAGGTAACACGAAGAAATCCTCTGACCCAGTTCTGATCTCAATTACACCACATGAAGCCAGACTAATTCTGGAATCAGTCCTTAAACAATTCAAGAAAGTTCAAAATTGACATTGCAGCCTTTAGAATAAAAACTGCCCCCAAGAGCAGTCCTGTCACTCAGCTCTAATCTTTCAAGTTGTTCTTTTCAGGTTAAATAAATTCTATAAAATCTCCTTGAAAATGCTTTTGAAATTAAAGGAACAAAGTTTATATTGTCATCACCACTTTTAATAAGACTCGAGCCTTTTGCTTGTTACTATTGCTTGAGTGACAATAAACTTGAAGAAATCTCATAATCTGCGAGGAGTCTGACTGGTTCACTGAATAAGATACTGCTCACCATTGGGAAGGGATCTGAGTTTTTATCAAAAGGTCTTTGATTATTTTCTAAAATATTTTTTCTATTAGCTATTCAAAATGCTATTTAACCTTTATCTTTTAAACATACTTTTCCAATTTCTTTTAACCTTTCCTTTGTTTATATGCTCCATTCTCATGACTTCTCTTTATGCTCATTACACAAATGTAGGCTGATGATCTTCCACTGAGCCAGGGAACCTGAAAGGAGAGGAAAAGGTCTGGAGGACAAGGGAGAGGGCAGCAGCAACTCTGCAGTGTGCAGTTGCCTGTTAACACTGGGCAAGTTTGTTTATGAACAGTTTCTGAGCCAAAGGTGCAGAGATAGATGGATAATTTCCCAAGTTCTTTTCATGCCTCTTCATAAGGGCCTGGCCATATCAATATTGAACATACAAGACTGCATTTCTGTGTAGAAGGTTCTCTATTTTCATAAACATGGTGCTTTCAAGCTATTCCTCTGTCCTCTCTTTAGTTCAATTACATGCTTTTCAAATCCAGGCACCTTACTTCATCTCCTCATGTACCTGAGTACCTTTCCTCATGAGAACCGGTCCTTCCTTAGAAACAAATGTTAATGGGCTGATCAAGTAAAGTACAACTTGCCTCCTTGCTGCAGCTTAATCCTTAATCACACCCTTACATCCTTGCAGCTGGCCCTTAACCCTCTGCACAGCACCAGCTGTGGGGCTCTGCCTTTCCCTTGGGCCCTGCAGCGCTGCAAGCAATGGGCAGACTGACAGCTGTGGTCTTGGAAAGGAAGGAGGAAAAGTTCATGTGGAAACTTACAAGTTCTTCCTCCAGGGATGTCTGCATTTTCATCCATGTGCATATCCCATGGTATTTTTTAATTTGACAGAAAACATATCTGTTCTCAGGGTGCTACACAGTTTGTAATGCCCAATGTCTTCATTGTTTTTCAACAATAGTTTTGTGTGGCTCAGCTCTGCTCGTAATTCTGGTAAAGATGATGATGATAAACGTGAGGGTGTTCATGACAGTACAGTGAGAGGTAATTTGGAATACACTATTTTCTAGTAGGTTGAAGGGAGGTAGCTCTCCTTATATGACTCTTTTTTATTACTGTACATATTGTGTAAACATAAACTCTTTCATGTCTGGTTACTTTATTCATCATGTGGTTGTTCATGTACTTACACAATTTCTTAATTAAAAATTGCAAAATCTTTACAGTTTCATCTCCCTGGTCCTGTCTCAAAATTAACCTGTTGAAAGAAAATGCTGCCATGCCAGCTATGTGCTGTTCAAGGACTTGAATAACTGAGGTGGCTCTGTTACGTGCTCCCTGCAAACTTGCTAAAGGAAAACAGGTTGAACAAATGCATCCTTATTTGACTGTGAAATTCTTCCATTTGCCATGGAAACTCTGTTTTGCTTGTTGGTTCAAGCACCCACTGCTGATACTTGGAACTCACAGGACAGTTTTATCTTAGTAGTAGCTAACTGTGGATCAAGAATTTATTTGGTACAGACTTTATATGTTTTAAAATACATGTGTATGTTTAAAAATTCAAAGTTCTGTTCTGAACACTGCAATACTAAGGAGGAGGAAGCTTCCATTTTCAGGAATTCAGACATGTCCTTTCAGTTAGTACATTCCCCCAAAAAAACATTATTTGCACAAAAAAGTACTGCCTGAAGGCAACACACACTACTCTTGCCCCTTGGCATTGTACTCACTTTCTGACTGTCTCATATGCAGCTGCAAAACAGATCAGTGCTACCAGATCTTGTTTCTGCAAGCAAGGCCCTGGGAAGCCTTTCACTTCACATAGCTTTGGTTTTCCTCTTGCTTTGTTGGGCATTATCTTAGTACTACAGCTGCCACTGACCAAAGAAATGATTAATTGCTGCTTCAGTACACTTTGAACGAAGAACGTTTAGTGTACGCGTCACCTTTAAGCAGACCTATAACTGGTGGTATCTGTTACCATCTTTCATCTGGACTTGTCAAGTCTGTTCTGCCCCAGTGCACAAGGTGCTGTACATTGGTCCATATGCATTGGACTAACAGGTCTGGAAGATCCCTCATATGCACATGTTGTGGGAAGGGAGAAGCCTTCACGTGAGATTGCAGCCTGGGAGAATTTTACTTTTTCAGCATATAATTGAGATCCTTTCTGTGTCTAGTACAATTGTTCAGCTGATTATAAAAGAGGCTGACCAGTTAATTTGAATAGAAGGTAAATCTTGTATAAATCCATGGGATACAGTCCTTATGGTGGGGAAGGTGGGAATCAAATACTGGAATCAAATCAGACTTTGTGAGCTTGTACAATGGTCCTCTGTGTTTCACTTAGTCACCAGACACACTAAATAAGTTGACACTTGCTTTATCCTATAGGGTTAGTAATGTTTCAGTTTTGCTCTGAGCTGCAAATAAAAGTCACCCTCAAAGATGCCAGGTATAAAATGAAGTTTAAATGCACATGCAAAAGGATCCACACTTGCCTTCCTGGGAGAAACCCTTACAGTTGAGATGAGGAGCCCCCCTAGGCACCTCACCTCTCCCCCTGTGCTCTTCTGTGGGGATTCAGTCGACTTTTGTTCTCACTTACAACAGAAAAAATTTCCCATGTCTATCCAATCCTTATGTAATGTTTATCAAAGCCAATAAAAAAAGTTTTGACTTCAGGCCTGAAGAAGGCATGCCTGTCCAAAAGACTGTCTGTTTTTTACTGTCTGGTTTAATAAAAGATGTTACATATTCCTACAAGGTTTGCCTAATGTATCTTTTGACCGTTCCTTCTATAGCAATACAACTAGAGCTGTGCTTGGCTTATAGAGACACGGGATTAAGGGCCTATGTCCCCTTACAAGTGCTGCTCTTGGGTTTGAGAATCTGAATGTCCCTAAGCACAGCTAATCTCTGAATGCAGTATTAAGTGCAAGACAAATGGTGTGTAAGTAAACAAATAAAAATTCTAGAGAAGCTCCTCAGCAGTTGCAACTGCAAATTTGAGTTCCTCAGAAGATTGTTATAGATATCAGTTCTTGTTTTAAGTAGGTACTATGAAAGAAGAATTACATTCTCAGTGCATTTATATTTTAGCTGGAACTCTGTCCCTAGATTGCCACACTAAAATTAGACTGAGAAATATCGTTTCTGTTTTAGTCAAGTAGGTTGACTATTAGCAGTCATATTTTCATGGCTGAGCTTTCTCAGAAATATACGTTTGTGTTCTGTGCAACTACTCTTTTACGAAAATACCTCTAAGAGACATTCATTGTACATGTTCCTCTCTAACACCCATGGGTGCCAGCTTGTTAGGTATCACTGGGCTGAGCACAGTATAGGTTCAGGAACAGACATCTTTCCTTTAAAGAATGTCAGGTCCCCACAGATTTCAGCTCCAAAAGAATTACCGCACAACCTCTGCTGATAGCAGCAATGCCACGGTGGGAAGGCTTGGCAGACCCCACCACTGTTCCCTCCACAGATTCGCTTGTGCTAGCACTTTTTACCCTGTTTCAGCTTTAACCTGTTTCCTTCTGATGGGTGTGGGTCAGGGACCAGCTATGGCAGTAGCCCAGCAAGCAGGTCTCCAGGACAGTAATCTCTAGCAGTCTGGCAGTGACAGCCCTTAAAGGTGGGCTTTTCACCTCTTCCCCTGCAGAGAGGGAATGGTGACCTAATCATTGAAGGTTTTTGATTATCTTTTCCTTTTTTTAAATGTTTTTGCCTCTGAATCTTCTTCAACACAAGAACAGCTGGTAGTCTAGTGGCAACATGTACTAGGGAACAGACATATGAATTCATATAGGAAGGAATATGAAAGGAAATATTCATTCTTAGAATATGGAGGTTTTCTTTTTCCAGGCATTAGTGAGATTATACAGCTACGGAGGAGGACTGTTTTCATACTTCCCATGAAATTCTTTTCTGTAGCTCTCTGAGCTTCTGATTAATTCACTCTGTGCAAAACAGAGTGATTACAGACTTTAAAATCTGTATCTTTATTACTGTGGGTGTTCTCTTCCCCTTCTTTTTTGTTGCCAAGCCAAATGGGAAAAAAGAATGATTTCTTTAATTTATCTTTTAGTCTGGAGCTCATTATTGGACAAATATTAACCACCATTTAAAAACTTTTAATGGACAAAGCTTTATGTTCTGAGATGTGAAAATGTGTGTCTTAACAAAAAATGTCTTTCATTTTTTTTTCTGCAGGCACTGTACTGTACATCCTGCTGCCTGGAGATCAGAAGGACTCAAATTTCTTCCTGCTGGACTAGCATGAGGGCAGAACTACAGAGACCAGCAGATACTTCCTTGGGAGAAGCCAGATGCTCAGGCTTAGTGGGAAGGGCAAAATGCCTGCTTACCACCTCTGCGCTCCACCAGTAGGGTAAAAAAAAAAAAACGGAGGGAATGAGTGGTTCCTCGAAGCAGCGTTTCCCAAGCCCCACTCCAGTGGTGCAGAGAGAAGGAGGTGAGCAGGCAGGCAGCAGCATGTGATGGTACCATCAGCCTTCTGTGTCAGGCATGGACTGGTAAGTCAGCACCGCATGTCTGGGAAGGCGGCTTACAGGTGGCATTGGTTAACAGATGTGGAATATGTTGTCTCCGCAGGATTTCTGTGTCTGAACAGAGGTCACAGCCAGGTGAAAGGGAGATGCAGTGCCCACCACTTTGCAGAAATCTGATGCCAGCCACTTGAGCTAGAGCTGCATTGCCCTGCACTTCAACTTCGGAGGAGAATGCAGCAGAACAGAGCCTCATGTCATCTCTTCTTTCTGGTTCCCTTCTCTGGCCATTCCTCCTTTCCTCCCCTGCTCCTCACTTCTCTTATAACATTCCTGTTTCTCCTTATGCCAGGTGGCTGTTGAGACAGTGCACAGCCAGTCTTGGGAGTGTCTTTCTCACTGAACTTGACTAGGAATCCTGACATCTTTCATTATTTAGTGAAAAGTTTCCATGTCTTTTATTAATTTTGACTTGTGTAACAACGTTAAATGCTTCACACTAGCTTTGTACCTTCATCAGGGGTTCTCCAACCATTTTCAGTGAGGATGGCAGATTTTCTATCATTTCTACTCTTCCTAACACACAGCTGGATAAGCTGAGGCATAAACATGCAATCTGTCCACTCTGTGAAGGAATTTGTCCAAGGTCACGATGGGGTCCAGGACTTGTGTCACCTGTCAAATTGAAGTTGCAATGTGATAACAGTGCTGCCAAATGGTATTATCATCTCTCTTCATTCAAAACAGCATAATGAGAAGTACACAAATGTTGTACACAAATGCTTGCACACCAATTGCATGGCCTTTAGGTAGCCAGGCCAGGAGACAAGTCACCCTTCTGAAGTGGGAAGAGTCTGCTCACAATCACATCCACCAGCACAAAATTGTCTTACTTCTTCAATACCATTGAAGCAGGATGCCACTGAAGCTTTCTGCCAATAAATATCCCCAGGATAAGGCTGTTTATAAGTCTTTGCCATTCAGGAAATTCTCTAAATGTTCGCTGTCACGTGCAATATTTCAAAGGCACAACAGTAAGAAAATGTGCGCTATTTTACAAGGGTGAGCTAAATGCATTTCTTTTGCCCTGTGCTTGAGATAAAAAGAAACCAGGCAATTAAATAAGGAAGTCTGGGGCCCATTTTATGGCATCGTATGTGACCACGAAAGGGAGAGTGGTAATTGCCATTGGTGTGTGATATCCTTTAGCAACCTGACTCAAAGAATATCTCTGCATCCTAGAATGCCGGTGTTCTATAAAGCCTGCAGGCACATCAGTCTTCAATAAGAGAGCTCTCCCCATTAAAGCATTTAAAATTCATTTTAATTCAGGAAATTCATCTCTTGTTTTTAATCTTTACAAACAAGTTTAAAGCTGCCATGTACCATAAATTCGTGGTGGTCTACAGAGGATTTTATAAGCTGAACAAAGCATAACAATTATATGGGAGATTCAGCAAGGCCCAGTTGGAGTGTACAGATAATACACTTAGAGAAGAGTTCTTTCTACCTTTTATAATAGTTACTGTATATATAAAGTCTACAGAAAAATGTCACTGTGGTAACAACTATCCCTTAAGTCAGGTGTGTTATAATGAAAAACCGGTGTTGCTCCTTTATCTGTATGGTGATAAAAGAGCGAGCTAGGTATTGTCCCATAGCCAGCCCACTGTAATATAGGTGCAGTTTGCGATATACCAGCATTCTGAAATTTGTCCTGTTCTGCTGCAAAATATGGGGAATTCTGCTGCTGCTTGACTTCACATGTTCCTTCTTACTGAAGTGTGCAAACAAATATTGCACATTCATATCTTTGAGATGAAATAACACAAAATTTCAGCTCTTGCCCATTTAACTGCACAATCGCAAGACATTGTACTGACAATAGCTGATATGCAGCCAATACCTAACTGACCAGGGTCCATCTTCCAGGCGTTTCCAATTTGCTTCCTGTTCTCTATCTTCTGATGCAGTAAGGCAACATTAACTCCCATCTCTTCTTTGTCAAAGACTCTGACCTTCACTACCTGTTATGCTTCAAGTAAGTACTCTGTGCTTTCAGTGCTGCTATTTCACCCTTCAAACACACCACTAATGGTGCTGAGACTCTTCCCTGGAGCCAGCACACTGACACTGCTGCTAATCGAACCTGTGACCCTGCTGTGTTGCTGTGCTCTTTGGCAGCGGTGCCCCATTGCAACCCCAAAGGCAGCAAATCCATTGCAGTGGCAGGTCTCAGGCTGAAGCACTAACGGTGCACGGGATGCTGCTTGCCATCCCATCAGGCTTGCTGATCCAGCTCCCCACAAGGTTATACTCCAGCCCTGAAAAGTGAAAAGATCCAAGCTAACAGCTCCCCCAACTCTATACTGAAAATAGTGGTGGTGTTTTTTTAAATGGGATCGCTTCTTCGATCCTAGAAAGAAGCAGCTGAGATGAAAGAAGATGGACATCTCCTAAACCTGCTTCCCTGGAGAAATCTTAAGCGCACCCTTGTGCTCACTTATTTTCTGTTGGTATTTACACATCAACTCAAGTCATAATTAAACTGCTAGTCTCCTTAGGGCAGAGACTAGCTTTTTGTTCTGTGTTAATTAGCAGTTTATGCAATAAGGCCTCTGTGACTGGACTTCTGAGTAATACAAAAATCAATGTGTTATATTTTTCAGGTTGGGGGCAGGTTCTGTCAGTCTTCATACAGAGAAGATTGTCAGCTGGTTTACAATCCTAATGCAGGCACATTAGGTGGATGCTGCTGCTAAAATGATGAACAGTTATAATTCAGTTGATGCTAAGACTTGAATGATCATATTAACGATTTTGAGTTAGTTGTTTACTGTAGTCTAGTCACTCCCATCTCTCCGGGCTTTATTTCAGGCTGTCTGCACTGTCAGTAAAGGAACAATGCATGATTTACTCCCAGTTCATATTTTCAGTGTTTTCTGGAGTGGTTAGGGTTGGAAACATATTTATTTTCCTAAGTTAACACTTGGATTCCTAGGGGATTCCAATGGGCTGCTAACTTTTTAATGGCTGCCAGGAGTATCTACTGACCCAGTGCCTTTGCTCTTCTGGCTCAAGTCTCCAGGTCAGTTAGAAAACAGTAAATATTTTCTACATAATTTTACAAAAGAAATACAAAATCTTCTCTGAGGGAAAAACCACACATGTATATTTCAAATTTTCTGTGCAATACTAAATTGTTCGATTCTGAACACTGGAAATATTTCAGTTGCTTAAGCGGTTGGTATGAAAAAGTGTAAGAAGGAGATATGCTATGTGAAAATTTTCTTTCAAAGTCGGTTTTCATTAAAACTTTAAAATCATCTGTATATGTGACAAATAGAAACCACATGGGGATTTAAGTTATTGTTTGTATAATATGTCAGAGAAAGAAATTTAGAGCTTTTTCCAAGCATCAGAGAAATGTTAGGAGTTCAGAAACTCTCACCAGTCTCATTAATCATCCTGGATTTTTAAGTATGCAATTCTAACCATGCTAAACAATTAAATGAAAGTTAAGGCCAAAGCTGACTCTGAATACGCATATGCAGTATCCATTTAAGTCAATGTGAGAACAAAACTTAGCTCTTAAGCCTTTTAACTGACAAAGTCCTAAAATAGCTTTACAGAAAGAATTTCCTGGCAAGACTGGAGTTTTGTAAATCTAAAAGCATGCAATCATATTTCAATGTAAAATAGCATATAAATATCAAGCTACACCTTGAATTGTAGCCAAATACAACACTATATCAAGCATGGCTCAGAAGCGCTGTATACAAATTTAATGCTTTGTCAAGTTTCTGTATCGGTTTGTAACAAACACAGAAACTTGTACACACATATGTATGGAATTGGAAGCTGCCATTGTCCCTTTTGTCTCAGTTATAACTGTTTTGCTAAAATGAAAATAATATTTAGCTTTTAAAGTCAGAGCAGGATGTAAGTGGAGAGAATTTCAAGGGGAGTTTTATATCTAAGGCCAGGTTCTGACAAATTTCCTGCCACTGTGTAGTGTTGTATCCCTCCAGCAGCCACTCACAGATCAGCCAGTGGCCTTGTCTAAGAGTCAAGTAAAGTACTTCTGAGTCTAAGTAATACAAAAGTTTTGGTAAAAGCCTTCTAAACCACTCACTCATTTGGATAAATCTCAAAAGCCCATGAGAAATTTTAACATGTCAGAAAGTAATATACAATTAATCTTTTTCAGAACCGTTTCAGTTCCTATTTGGATATTACACTCAGCCTATGGAGATCCATCCTTATTTAACATTATCCATGTTATAACTTTTCATTTCCTCTACTAAACCTGATGTTTAGCAGTATGCATTGCTGGAGCTTCATCCCAGAGGAAACTGCAGTTCGACAGTGGAGCAAGTGATTTCTCTATAGATGGGATTTGAAGACAAGTGCTTAGTGACTGATGCAATGGAGAAAACAGAAGCCGTGTTGGGATGCAGCACCAAGGATGATGTTGTCATAGTGATAAATCAAAGCCATCTCTGCAGCAACACTGTGAACAGATGTTAGTGGTTCTTGCTGAGGGCAGAGAAGAGGACTTTGAGGCAGTCAGGGTAATAAGAGCCCAGACTAGTTCTTTAGCTGCATGAATGGAAAACAACAGAAGGCATGAGACCAAATAGGAATGAACTCTGAGGCTGTAGAGTACCTACAGATAAGGAAGCTTGCTTTCTTTGACAGAGGTTATCTGTATATATGTTCATGTTGTGGGTCTGTATGTAAGGTCACTGAAAATAATTTTTTATTTCTACATCAGTAATACCTATAATGTCCACAGCTCAGCAGTTAAGAGTCTTGGGGAAAGAAGGAGACAAAGACAAAAGACATCAATGGGACCTTTTGGAGCTGTAACTGACTAGAAAAGGGAGGCGTAACTGAGGAGACCTAAAGAGGTTACTTCAGCTCTGATGCCAAAACAGCTTCTTCAGCTCAAGTGCTGAACTGCCCCAGCTGACTGCCTAAACTTCTTAGGTAAATCAAAGCTAGTGACAGCTACCTAGCACCACTCAGCAGTGCTTCCAGGGTGGTTTCAGAAATGGATCTGTGGTCCATACGGAATCAGAGGATAGAGGACAAGGCAGACCATTGGAGATAGTCTCTCCCAACACACCTGCTCAAACTAAGATCGGGGCTTTGCTTAGCCAAGCTTTAAGTTCAGCTCGTGGATGGATTGTCCACAGCCTCCTTGGGCTCCTGTTCCAGTGTCTGACAACCCTCATGGTGAAAATATTTTTCTTGTATCAAGTTGGGAATTTCCAGCGTTACAGCTTGTGCCCATTGCCTCTCCTTCCACCTTGTCTCTCTGGGAACAGTCTGGCTCCGTCTTCTTTATAACCTTCCCTGAAGCAGCTGCAGACAGCAGTAAGATATCCCCTTTGCCTTCTCACGTGCATGAGCAAACCCAGATCTTGGAAGCAGCAGGGAAGAGGGTTAATCACATCAGCCACCCTCAGCTGTGCCAACTCCATTACGAAATCAGAGCCCATAAGGCTGCTAGTGGGGAAACAGTATAGTTGCTTCCAGTCTCTTCACTGAAACAGGACTTCTTGTGCACTCTCTTTGTAAACTGAGTTTCTTATAGCAGAAGAAAAAGGTCCTTGATCAAGTTCTTATTCTAGAGACAACAGTTCTCAAGATATATTACAGAAAAACTGTTAGCTTTTCCATCAAGTGGCAGAAAAAGAAAATATTCATTCCCGTAATTCTTACTGTTTGATTTCTAAAAGCAGTAGAATGGAAAAACTATCTTTCAGTGAAAGCTAAAGTAGTAATGTAAGTTAAAGTAGAATTCAATTTGTGAATGTCTTAGCTTTTTCTCCTGGTGCCTTTTAAGTTTTCAGAGGAGAGGGTTTTTTGCATTCCTGCTTTCATAAAACAATATGCAGCAACACACTGAGAGCCCTAAAACACATAAAACCATACTGTTTTTTTTCTTATTTAGCTCCCAGTTAAATTACATCTTCTTGAAGAAGCAAGACCTTCTTGAAAAAAAACTTCCATCAAACCTGGTCATGGTTGCATTCCATCTTCGCCCCACACACATCTATTCTAGTATTCAATATTCAGAACACCTTGGCTTTCTTAAACAAATTGAATTCATTTGATGGAACAAATGAGAGTTCTTCTGTATTGATTAGTAAGTCAGTTACACTGGGAATTTGTCTGCCAGCTGACCTCATTTTAAACACCAAGGCATGGAGGCTTTGCTTCATCTTTCACCAGTGCTTATTTAAGAATGACTTAATTCTGTCAGTTCCACTGAGGCTTTCTTGTTTTACTCCAGTGAAAAGTGGGAAAAAGCCCCATTGGTTACTTGAGTCTGAGTGCTTGTGCAAACAATACAAACACAGATGAGGATTCATACCATTTGTTATTGTGTTGTTATTGTGTGTGTATATATATATACATATATACAGAAAGCTTTTAAAAAGGCTAGGGTAAAATCTCATTTCAGTAGAGTCCACATTAGAAAAACTTAATAAATTGTGCTAAAGTTTGATAAGTCATCTTTTTATTTTTACTATTTTACATATGTTTAAAAGACTTTTCATAAAGTCTAATAATTAGAGAAGCTCTAGAGCCCCTGCATGCTGGTCCCAGCCCAGCTCACACATCTCCACCACTTATGACTTGGGATATTCATAGGTTTGTTATTGTTATGCAGACATGTTATTGTACAGTTACTGTTTTTCTTTACTGTTTAAAAACCATGCAAATATTTCTGAGAGGGACACTTCCTGGCGGCATGCTCAGTTATGTCCTTGTTCTCGCTGTTCTCTCAGAATCCAGCTTGATCAATCTGCTGTCTCTGATTGCAAAGCTGGTTTAAGAGCTCTTACCTTCCCCACCTTTGGCTGCTCATTTCTACCACTGCACAGCACTACTGAAACAGCAGTTCCATCACTGAAATAACCTATGGTGTTTTTTTAAAACAACTTGCAAAAAAACTTGGTGGGTTTTTGTTTGTTGGTTGGTTTGGGTTTTATTTTTAAAAGCCAGTATGGTGGCTGGCCCAGCTCCACAGAATTAAACCAACACAGCTGAGGAAGTGATCTGTTATAGCTATGGGGCAGGAATAAGTAGCAAATGCAGGAACCTCTTAAATCAGCTGCCACCTGAAAAAAAGTTCCTGTAACTACATAATTGTGTGATGTGCTGGGGGAGTAGAAGAGTATTTTTATGAATATAACTGCAGTGATTCATGTGTTTGGTGTTCTGAAATGTGTTGAGCATATGGCATTGCAGGCTTTATGTAAGTGACCTTGCAAGTTTGTATTTTTAAATCTATTATGGAACAACTAATGAACAGGTTCAGATTTCTCCTTCCTACTGGTGTAAATCTTGAGTTTCTGATAAGTACACTGTTTGGGACAGAACCCACAACCATTCCTGTAGCACAAGCGTTTCTTCCATCCCAATGGAGCGAGGAGATCTCCACAATAAGACCTCTCAGGAGATTTTTGCTCCTGGCATATGCTACCCAGCATTTTTTCCGTGGGCAGAAATAATGTGAACCATGATAGCAATGCAGAGACATACTGTATACAAATTCGTTATCATTTTCTAGGAGCACAAATAACCTAGGAATCATCTACTGTTCTTGTTCTTTGACAGAAACGTAAGGCTGTGACTATAGTAGTGAGTGACACGCTGCCAGGGATCCTTGCTGGGCCCAGAAAGTCTCTCATCCCTGGTGCTGTGCTGGTGGACACTTCCAATGTGGTGTTTCGGCCTCGCATCCTGTGGGTGCTGTGCTGAAGAAAATAACTTCGTCTGGACTTCTCAGCTTGCTCGTTGACCACATTAGTAAAAACCTGGTACCAGGGCCAGATGAATCTTTCTTCTGAGTTTAGTGGTGAATACCCAGTGTGTCACGGCACAAAGCATTTTTTATGGGGACCATCAAGGCCCTGATGGCATATTGTAGGCAAACACATTTCCTCTGTATTGCACTGAAATTTCTACACTAGGCATTTAATGACTGCATACTGCATTTAGTTGGCCTATAAATAATGCCCTAGAAGTGTGATAACTGTATTTTTTCACGATAAATCGTTAATTCTAAATATTAGATCAAATAACGTCGAAGCCTTTTAAGTCAAAAGCCTCAATTAGTACTTTGAGGAGTTCTGGACTGCCTTTGGTGACACATATGGTCTGCAGGGCCTCAGATGCAGAAATCGATCAGAATAGCTCTTCCAAAATAATTATTCCTCTGAGCCATTCTGCAGGCACTAATCCAAAATGTAAATGAGCGTGTTCCAGAATAATTACTCTACTTACAAAGCAGGGCAAATATCCTAAAACGAAATAATTTCTATTCCAAATTAGACTCTCTTCATAGAGGAGTCATTCTAGAACATAGGAATAGCAACAATATACATAGATGTATATGTTAGGACTTTGATTACTCATAGAATCCTGATGTCAGTAATTTTACCAAAAATTCCTGTATTTCTACTTTCCTAAAGCCATATAGAGAGTGTGCGGTTGTTTCAAGCACATCTACAAAGCTAGATGATTATGTCAGATGTATTTGTACCAAGTAAAAATAAATCGAGTGTGAGTTCCCAAGTTTGCATATTTACTATGGAGATAGGGATTTTTTTATAGTTTGAGCACAGCGTATCCAATGTAATTAACTAGTTTACTTGCTTGAATGATAAATTGACTAAGGCCCCATTTAGATGAACATTTATTTTTGTGGCAGAATGACTTCACATGTCATATCTCCCCATCCGTATGCTCTCCCATTGTACAGCTGCACAGTGAACCAGGCTGATAAACTGATAACCCAGAGAAACATCCAGAAAAAGTATATCTTTTTAATCTGCATTAATTCCTCACTTCACTTTAGGGTCCTTATTTGGCACCACACACAGTTGCACTGCATGTGGTGTACAAAGGGATATGAATGGCAGGCTGGCAATAACAACCCCTTTTCGTTTTATTTCCTTGGAACCTTCTATTGCTTAACCTAAATGTAGAAAACTTTCTGCTGTGAGAAGTGGTAATGAATAATTTCCAAAGCAAAAACAAATATGTGTGTATCCAGTTGCTGTCAATCAGTCCAAAGGCATGGTGTTGTGAAAGAGGATCATATTCCTTCATCAGCTTTCAGTATCTGTACTAATTAGTGTTGTGTTTAAAACTACATTAGCTTTTATTTTTTCTTGTAAGATACTATGCTGACTTGTAAGTATTTTAGCTTCTTTTCTTTTCCCAATAGCCTCTAAGAGTTTGGTTCAGGTCTCTACAAGTAGCATGGCCTGCTTGAAGTTATAACACCACAGTTCTAATTATTTGCATGCAAAATTAAAATGCAAGAGAACAATTATACCAAAAATGTTCTCTTGTCTGGACAAAACCTTTTAAGAATGGCAGGTTGGGGGAAGTTTTCTGTACTTGTCTCCAAGGAATTCTGCACACCTACCATGCAGAACAAACACCCTGAAGACAATGCCTCTAGGTCACGTCACACCTGCTGATTATCCATACACATGCACCAAGACTATTAGTTTTTGATAGCTTCAGACTGACTACTCACAAGCTACTGACTGCATACTACATCAAGTAAGGCAAATATGTCCTGGCTGTGCTGGCTTTACTTCATACCTGACTTTTGCAATAAAAATGACCACTGGTGAATAGAGTCTTCTTCAACCGGAACAAAAATTCTGAGTGGTAAAAGACAACTGGTCTAGAAATCCATGGATATATCAGGTGAGGCCCCACAGTAAATCTGATCTTAGGAGAAGCCTTTCAGATAGAATAGTCAACTGTGAAAAGAACCCTGAAAATGTCTTCTTGAAGGCATCCTGCTAATTAAGAAGCTGAAATTCAAGCAACTACAACCTTAGGAAATGTTTTGTGAATGTTGGTGCACATCTTTGTGCATGTGCCAGATTTTTGAATGTATAGCTTTTCCATTGCCAGGGATACGAATGTGAAAATGTCTAATAAGTAAGCTTTGAGCCAAGCAGAAATGAGACAGCCAAAAAAATCTGGCTATCCCAAGCCGCTTTTTGATATATCTCTCCAGAAGACATCTATAAAGCACTAAATTTTAGGACCAAGGCTTTTTACTGTTCCTAAAGTGTTAGCAGGAAGAGCACAGTAAAAAACCAGGGCCTATAAATCGTTATGAAAAATCGTTACTGAGCAGACACAGAAGCCAAATTAAAATAGGACTATCATCACTTTATTAAGAGTCATATTTTTTAAAATGCCTGCAGGGCAGTGCTTCTGTTACTTTTGCCCTGAGACCAAATCCTGGTTCTGCATGCAGTTATCCCCAAACAAGCACACACAATCAGCTTTATTTTAATATGTACACATGCCCTGAACAGCAGAAATTGTACATGCCATATCTTGTGAAATGCATTCTATCTGCAAGCTTAAGGAGTCTTCACAAGAATGCCAGTACAGGCTGTGCAGTTACCCCCATGACTGAGTATGAGACATCGTGAACTGGGTCAAATGATGGGTGGCAGGAGTCCAGGGCATGGGAGTCCTGCGTCTGATGTGCATGCACGTGGCTGTGTGATGGGGGCATCTAAGGGCACCACAGATCACACGCTGTGAGGGCGAGAGAGGAGGAGAGGCTGTACCACTGGTCTGCAAGATCCCCTGTGGAGACACGATGATAACTGGGTAACTAAATAACTGGCCCTTTTCCAGCTGGCGGATGCCAAACACCAGCTGTAGCCTGAAGTAGGAGAGCAACCATGGCACTTCTCTGTATGTGCATCATGTTGGCTTGCCCAGGCAAGAGAACATCCATGTAGAAACACAGGGCTGATAGTTTCTGACCTTCAAATCATACCAGAAAATTCTATTCCTGCTCTGTCCTTATGTAGGGAGATTTTGAAGGGAAAAGACAAACTTCCAGCCACATAGCACTTTGTGAGCATGGACTTTGTAACAGCTGCCTGAATGTGAACCAAAGTGCGGGGGGCATTGGATTACCTAATGGAGAGGATTCGGTTTTGGAGGGAATAAGAGGTAGAATTTGAAGTTGTCTTCCTTCTATGAGGATGAGATGTCAGTACGTGATAGTAGAGAAAAAGGCTGAGATTGTACTTGGTAACCAACGGTTTCCTGGATAGATTCTATGACTGGATGACAGGGGTATTTATTAGTCTTATTTGATGGCCATCTGACTCGTTTCTTACAATAAGAAGTAAGTCTTACTTCTCTTTCATAGTTGTTGTGTCATTCATTGTCACACTTTCACAAAACTCTGTCCAACAGCAAGCATGGTGGAAACTTCCTGTCCTTATGACAGGAGTCACAAGAAGGCACAGTTACAAGTCTGGCTAAGGTGTAAGACAGGACTTAGGGATCAGAACCTAGGGAAAGTCAAGTGTATAGGACCAAATCCGTAATTTTAAATTCCCATTTAGGTACTGCCTTGACTTGCAAGCTCCTTTATGGGAACCCTATGCATTTCCCACTCACTCCCTGTGAACACTTCAGTTCTCACAAGTGTGATTGAAATTTATCTGCTCAGCTTCACTGCGCATAATTATCCACAGGATACTAATCTATTAAGCATTATCAGAGCACACCTACAACATGCCCACAGGATTTGGCTCCTCAAGCAATGTTATTGTTTCCGCTTCTTAAAAAAATGGATAAGGTAGTGTTCTTTCAAAATTTAGTGGTCAGAGCATCTACTGGGGAAATGGAAAACCCACTTCACTGCCCTCAGATCAACATCTTCTATCTGACAATGTCAGTATCAGCTTCCCTCCTCCACCAATTAAAGCTATGCTACTGTACAGAAGAGATTTCAACCTCACTGGGGAATGAAATGGAGAGACATGCTCATGATACTGCATCTCAGTGGGCATAGCACTGAGCTGAGAGCACAGAGTCCTCTGTTCCTGCTTCCAGGATAATTTCTATATGTCATCCAGTGACTGTTTTACTTAAAACACAAAACCAAACCTGGGAAAAGAGACTGGAATCCAGATATACTCTGTTGTGCCTTCAACAATAAGCCAAAGAGTAATTGTTTTTTCTGTATTACATGCTTGGTCTCTAGACCTGCCATTTTTCTGATAGACTGTTCTCCATTCACTACAAAGTAAAGGAAAGGTAGATGATGGCCTTCATGGAGATCAACAGCAACAATCTCTGAAAAAAAAATTAATTAAACCAATAGTTTGGCTTAGGGAGGTGAGAAACAGTAGAGCATGTTCTTCCCCCCAACCATCACATACATTTGGTAGGACAAAAGTCTTCTAGTCTGAACCACTAGTGGAAAATGCTAGGAAAAGAGTTGGATTGCAGAAATTGTTGTAGTTGTCTTGCCTAGACAAACACAGAAAAATGAAATGGGAGAGACAACATGTGCTGATAGAGAGGTTGTAAAGAAATCAAGAAATACCAGTATGATAACAGAATTTTGCCAGAGTTAGCTGTCCCCAAGCAGGTTTGCCAGAGGAGAAACTAGGTGAAAGTTACACTCCATCAAAAGCAGAAGAAGGGAAAAAGCCTCATGGCAAAATCATCTCAGAAAAAATTATCACTACCGGCATTTGAAAAAATAAAGGACAAAAATGAGCTTGAGATTCTGTGACCCAAAGAAATACCATCATGTGATTAACTTCCATTTTGTGTTCTGCCTTCACTGGTGTCTTCCTGGAAAAGGCAAGGCACAGACTTCCTAGGATTCCTTGGGAAAAGAAGATATCACAAGTGTTTGCAATGCTTGCATTGGGGAACATATGGTGAGGTGGAAAGATGGACCGCAGCCATCCGGGAGTACATTTCCGGGGGCTGTACAAGCAGTATCACACCACTGCCAGAACTACACATGCCTGAGGGCAATCATGTTTAAGCCCTTTGCCCACATTCCCTGCTACCAACCTTCTTCCCTTCTCAGATCGTGGGGAATGAAGAGTCCTGGGTCTGCAGAGATGACCTGAAGGGGCAGCCTGGAGATGATATCAAATTAAGTTGCTTCTGCTTTCCCTCACAGCTGTTGTGGTTTGTTCCTCTGTTTGCTTCCAAGCCAGCAACAGCCTCACCTGTTGTCAATATTCAGTCTCTCAAGCTCTTTAAGCTCTTTGCTGAAAGATGCTCCCCAAGTGTCAGCTCCAATCATGCCTGAGACACACCAGCGAAGGTGCAACCCCAGTAATAGTAAGCAAAAATTATATTGAAGTGATAAATACTTGAATGATTAATCATTAGTCATATGATTCACTCTGATAAGCTAAGCTAGAATAGAACTGCTATCTTGACTCAGGCTCTGAAAGGAAGGAAGCTGGCTGCTGTAGCACCTCAAGGCAAGCAGCTGTCCCACAGCTAGCCTTCCCTGGGTTCCAGGAGGCTCTGTCAGTTCGGCCTGCCTTCTGACTGTGTTGGTGACACCTAGACACAACCATTTCCTGGGTTATCCTGGAGGTAGACCCTGGGATCTGTCATTTCTAGATTGCAAGGTAACCTGTTGCCTAATGAAGCCCAGAGCCCAGCTTACTCTCAGTAGTACTGTGGTAGTTTTGTTCACTAACAGTCTTCCAAACAACGTTGCTGAAAGTATTTTTTCTGTACACTGTGCTACTAGTGGATACCTCCCACAAAGCCAATAGAGACCAGGCAAATACAGTGACTGTGCTGATGACGGGTCAATGAAAGTGAGAGCCAAGTTATAATAATGGCATCAGCTTTTGAGAGTCTAGCAGTGGCAGCCAAAGTTGATGCTTTCTTACATTTTAGTAAGTCCTGCTGACTACTGGGATCAGTAGAGAATTGAATTGGATGGTCAGACGGATTATGTGTTCACCTCTTTCCTCACTAGCTGCGTTAACCCTGAGTCTCAAACTTCTGTGAAAACAAGGGACGATCCTTGAAGGCCAAGTAGTGAGAGCTTCCTTAGACCAATTAAAATGCTGCAGTGTATGTTTGTATTTAAATATATATGTGTGTGTGTATGAAAATGTGTCTGTAGTACGGACAATTATATCAGCACTGTAACAGGAAGGTAGATGGCCTTTCTTGTTTGAGTACAAGTAGTCCTTTAAGTAATAGCATGGTTGCATAACAGCACGGAAATTTAAAGCTGATCTCTGTTTGCTCTAACAAATGTAAGGCTGGCACCCTGTCAGTTATGACTCAAGTAACACATTATAACACTTCAACCGTATTGAACTGTGCGTCACTGGAAGAGTTATTTCGTACTTTATTTTCTTACATATGGAGGAAGAGCAAGTAGCAGAATGGATTTTTTTTTTTTTTTTTTTTGGTGAGCTGTGGGTTTCCATTCGCTTTGACGGGGATGCATTGTAACGTGATATGACTGCAAGACTGGCTTTCTTACAAAAACACCTTACATGAGTAACAGCGTTGTTTCTAGAGAGGAACTATGCTTTACACAGTACTCTCTACTGTAAGCACTGGTGAGGTAACAAGGCCATAAAAATCAGCGAAAGAAAAAGATTTAAGGGTTTTAATTTCACTGTTGACCAATGTGAGGAAAATAACTCCCTCTCTTCTTCTCTCTGCTTTTCTGCAGAGAGGTCTGCAGTCACTGTTACTGAAAACCACTGACCAAGCAAGGCAGCTGGAGCAGCTGTGATTTCATCCTCACTTTACCTCTATGCAGTAATGTTGCCCTATCCTTCATAAGGCTTTGTGGTAGCCCAAAACATGCAACACTTGCAGTTTTCTTTACTGTGTTGTTGTGTTGGGTTTGGTTTTTTTTTTTGGTCAGATTCTATTTTAATCTTTATTTTCAACATTAGGCACCTTCTCATGTTAGCCATTTTATCTTTCGTGCTGAATAGCAAATCTCTTTCACTCATGCAGTTATTGCCACCATTTAAAAAATCACTTTTCCTCTTTTATGTTGCAGGATACAATACTCATGCATGTCATTACTGGGTGCTGAACCTGGTGTTCAGCAAAACACACAGTTAACCTCTTCTTTCCAAAAGTAGCTGAGTAGATATCCTCCTTTTTTTAACCTTTGTTCTGACAAAATCTCTCTCTTCCTCCCTGTATATTCTCTATAATGTTATCTCCCTGTTCTGCTGACAAAAGGTAAGAGCAAAAGAAAAACTTTGTGATTTCTCCCTTGCTTAAGTGCTTGAAGCAATGTGCTTTGGCAGTGATTCTCTCTGTCACCCTGTACAGTGATTTGCCAGGTTCCCCTTTACCTATGGAAATCTAACAAGCAGCAACAGGAGACAAACAAAACTGCAGAGATCATAATGGGCATTAAGAAACAGGTAGCCTTATCCAAAAGTGCTTTTAACTAAATGTTTGCCTCCTTTTGTTTTTAAACTCATTAGACATAATTGGCTACATTCATACAGAAACCTCATTCTCTGAAGTGTCTTGAAGGCTTGAAATCTTGAACCTCATTAAATTAGACCTAGACACAAAAGGAGCAGGTGCTAATTTGACAGCTGAATTTCTGGATCATTTAGGTACTTTGGATATTTTTGTGTAACCTTAAGCTACAAAGAAGGCTACATTCTAGTTCAGGTTGTCAGCAATTTGGAAACACGGGCCTAAGATAACACACTTGGTTCTCACTACTTTGGAAATCTGTGAAAGAATGGGACAGTTGCAGCACACCACGCTGTTTTCAAATACTGGTCTTTGGACTTTACAATTCCGAGTAGATGATGCTACAGGTAAATGGTGTTAGAAATAAAAGTCATTTTTCATATGAGAGTGTTTGATGCAGAATAAACATGGATTCATCACACTACAGTCCTGAGGAGATGTGTTTCAGAGAATGTTTAAAAAACTGTCTTCACATCATTTGTAAGTGGTTGTTGCCACTGCTGGTAATATGCAAAAGAGTCTCTCAGTCACAAAACAACCTGAAACTTATTAAGAGTATTATTGACTTCAGCTGAAGACTGTTTAAATCTAGGCTTTGACTCATGTTTAGAAGATTGAGCTGGGAAGTGGTTATTGTCCCAGCTGCCCATCCTGCCTGAAGTTTCAACCACAATAAAGAAGAGGTTTAAATGGAATTGACATCCAATCCTCCACTGCTGTAATTTCCAGTATGATATATTAATGTATGATTAGCAGTAACATAAAACCACTACCAGTTTCTGTTTATGACTATAGGACAAAGTGTAAACAGAGATGATTCAGGTATCTGTCCTGCTTAGCCACTGCCGGGAGGATGGGATAGTTGTGGGTGAAAGCTGCCTCAGCTCTCCCAGCTGAATTAGCCAGTGAACACAAGCCTGAGCCTTTTTAGGAACTGTGTTGTAAATTTATTCTACCGGAGCTGGAGGTGTTTTGGGTCTCTCTAGAAGCTCCAGCCAAAGAGATCATTAATTCCTAGGAAAGCATGTAAATAAGTTATAGACTGGAATTAGGACTGACAGTATATTTCAGAGCCCTAATTGTTACAATCTTTGCATAAAAAATACAAAGGTTTAACCAAAAAAAAAAAAAAAGAAAGAGAAAAGGCAGTGAAAACTTTTGACTGCAGCTGATCTTGCAGGTGACTCAAGTGTTTCTCCTGCTTCTTTTTATCTTTTCCTGGGGAGTCCTGTTAAGGCTGTAAAACAGCAACTCTGGGCTATGCCCTTTCAAATCACACCTACCGCTCATTCCTTCTTTACTTATTCATTGTCTCATCAATCATCTGCTCCCATCTATCCATTTGCTAACTTCATTCACTACCTACTTCAAAATTATCTCCCCATCCACGTACTGAATGAGACATTCAGATAGCTCAAGGAGTTTTATTTTCTGTTTTAAACTTATTTTTTCCTGTGCTCTGGAGGGTTTCCTCTCAGAGGTGGAGCTGCTGAAACCTGTGGAACCTGGGAGGAGCTTGCTGCCGGCACAGTCCTGGCTCTCCAGAAATGCTCAGGGTATGGAGCTTCTGACCCTCTCTGCTTCCCTCCCTGTTGCCACTGAACGTCAGAAACTCCATAGAAGCAGGATGAACTTCTTGCTCCCATGAGATTTTTTGCTGACTGAACTTGCAAAAAATGTGCTGGATTTTGAAATGCTCCAGACTAAATAACTGACTAAAGTTAGTCACAAAAAGGTAAATCACACCACTTTTTATTAATCATAAAAACTGAGCTCAAACATTTTCTACAGTGTACCCCCCTCAAGATTACTGTATAGACCTTCAAAATGAAACTTTTTGGACTTTAAAACCCAACATCAGCATTTTTGGTGATGAAAGGTCCAAATTATCTTTTATCACAAAGCATCTCCTAGTACTAAACTTCCTCCACAATTCCAAAACTTCAGATAATACTTCAGTTTACAGAGCTTCGTAACATTATGCTTTTCTTAAACACCATTTCCCTTAGATATAGAAGATTGACCATTTTTAATAGAAGTTTTCTAGACATCATTGTTATAAAGAATGCCTAAGGCTTAAAAACAGACATAAATGCAAAGAACTCAAAATTTATCACATGTAAAATTTGATGTTTAAGCCAATCTCATTAATTTTTTCTTGACTCATGATTCTTGAATGCTGTGATTGGCAACACTAAATAAAAATCATTAAAATGTCACATTTTTCTACTAACAGCCTTGAAATCTAACTTTACTTTCTTTGTTTCATTTCTAAATACAAAAATCCTTTCAAGGTTGTGAAAATCTAAGCTGTAGCCCACCCCTCTCCACCTCATTTCCTAGTTTAAATTATTTTTCATTTCCCACTTCCAAATGACTTACCTAAATAAAATGAACAGGACAGTAAAAATATTGTCTGCTAGCATATTTGAGCTTGAGATAAATTTTCCTGCAGACTGAAGAAAACAAGAGCAAAAATCAAATTTGAATGCAACAAAAGAGAGTGCTAATTATGGACTTGCTGCCACCATTTCATCTTCCACTTGCAAGATGCAAATATAATTCCCATTGAGTTGTTTGAAAGATCACACATTTGAATTACAAAATGGCATGTGCCATAGCCTTCTGAATAATCATGTTTGCTTAGGATCAATATATTGAGTGACTGAAGGAGATGTGTCTGTCACTGTGAATGGTACAGTACAGTGTACATCTATTGACAAAATGCATTCGTGTTTACAGACCTGGACACTGGGCGCTTTATATTTCCAGGGATAATGTATATCTATGTTTACAATTGCTTCAGTTCATACATATGCTAATGAATCACATTCTGTGACCATGGGTAGCATCTGAAGATGCCTTACAGTTAGACAAAAGCAAGATTTTTCTAAAATGTCCTGAGAAAGGAAGAGGTAGATTCATTCACACCTTTCCCTTTGGTGAACTGGGCTGTGTCCCTGGAACTGGGCTCTGGTCAACAGGCTCTCTCTTGTTGTGGAAGTTTCCTCACTGGTACTACCTCAGAAACATCCCACTCCTGCCCTGAGAGGCCTAAGGGCAGAGAAGAATCTCATCTTTTCCAGATTCATCTCCCATGCTCAATGGAAGGCCTCTCCATCTGTTTTCCCCTATTCCCCGCTGACCCTGTGACAATCGTGGTACCTCACTATGTGCTCCCTGTCCACAAGCCTTTACCCCCATGTGGGTAAGTATAGCAAAGCTAATATCCAACAGTTCCCTCTCCCTCACCAGCAGAAAATAAATCAAAGCAAGCTGTCCCATGGAGTCACTGCACCATGGGACAGTGACAGTCAGGTGGGCTGAGCTGAGCATCTTTTCCTTCAGGTACAACCACCTCTCTACCTCTGCTACAGCTTTGCAAGACAGGGTTTTTGACTTTGCCCTAGGAGAAGAGCTGTTCTGGTCTATAAATAACTTTTTTAAAGTCCACCAGTTTTTCAGGTGTTTGTTTGTTGGTTGTTTTTTTTCTTCTCTAACAATAGCAGGAGGAGACTCTTCTTATTTTGCTTTATGTATAAAGACTGCAGTAACACACTGAAAGCTTGTAAATCATAGGCTGAAACTCTGAGGTGGTGAAAAGTTTCGAGTGAAATCTATTGGACTTTCCCAAAGAGCCCCTAGCAGACCATACGCTGACAGTCACAGGAGCCACGTGGTGGGCTGTGCGCAGAGCAGCATCCATCTGAACTATCCTGAGCTTGGCACCTGTCTGGGCTCGGCCAGCAGGTAAGGAGGTAATTTTTAGCTCATCGAAGGGAGTCGCTGCTTCTGGCTGCTGGGGAGAGCCCAAGCAGGAGTCTTGGCTCTGTTCCCTGGCTGGACTTGCACACAATGAGCCCATAAGGACTCTGCCAACTCCCTGCTGGTGTCTGGCTGCTGGCTGGCAGATGTAAATGGCTCCTTAGCTGGAGGGTGACCATGGTGTTCAAAGCCAACACACGTACACACACAATGAATATTTTTATTCCCTCATATAAATTGTTAGACATTTGCTGCCAATTATTTGCTAGAAGTTAAGGCTTAAAAGCCTTCTGCAGTCCTTTTCTAGCACTTTCCCCCATCACCCCCCAAAATAAAGCATTAATCTTGTTTTGGCCCCGAGCATTCGCATTTTATTATTTTTATTCAAGGTAATATCTGGCCTCCAGTACTTTTCATATGACAGAAAGAAAATTTTAGTTTCCCCAGGCAAATGTTTTACCTCTCACACACAGGTTGTCCTGTTAGCAAAAGAGGGCCTGATCCCCCAAAGAAGGGAGGTGTTCACCTGGGCCTCAGAATGAGAGCAGCCCACATTTTGGCACTACCAGGAGTTTTGCCTGAGTCAAGGACTGCAGGAATAGGCCAATGTTTGTCCAAAAAGTGTGGAGAGCAATATTGTCCTTTTTTGGCATCTCTTGTGAGGCCTAAGGGCATTAAGCGTTATACAAAAACCAAAGTTTTTTTTTAATATTGTTCTCCTTGTGAAATCAGCCATTAGCAGGGACAGGCATTTGGCTCTCTGTTTCCACTTCTAACAGAAAACAGGGAAGAAACCCTTAATTTAATGTGACATTTCTAATTATTCCAGGCAATGTGACTACTGCCTTCTTTCCCTTGTTGAAAGAATCTCTTAAGTTCTGTACTCAAAGTACCTTTCCCTTTCTCTCTAAAATCTCAGTTACAATGTTTTGACAGAGCTTGCATGTATTTCAGAAATTCATTGACTTCAAGATGTTCCTGTTCTTCTTGGCATTGTCATATAATGATGATTACAGAAGATTTTTAATTTTTGTTTTCTTTCCTAATTGTGCTGTCAACATAATGGAATGAGGACAGCAGCTTTAGAAAGTATACTTAGTATTGTGACATATTGAAGATAACTGCTTTTTTTTTAGTTAAGAGGAATGGGCTGTTGAATCCACAGGTAACTTTTTATTTAATATAAATTGTATCTTCAAGGTCTGCAGAATTTATTTCAGCTCACAGCTATTGCTTGTTTTTTTCTTTCTCTGTTTCTTTTTTTTTTTCCTTCTGTGATGGAAGGTGGCCTTCTCAATTTGTTTATAATGCTACTACTGCTGTGAACTTACTACCAGCCAAGTACTTAAAATTAAAACAATACACAAAACATGTACACAAAGCTCACTGCAGGGAAAATATTTGAATCCAAATCTGTGCAGACATGGAGAGGAAAAGGGACTGAAAATTGCCAAGTGACTTAGAGCTGTGGAATAAAGCTGTACGCAGGTGTGCTCCCTACATGCAGGCTTCCTTGAAGCCAGCTTCTGTTGTCAGCAAAATATATATTTTCTCCAAGCAATACCTTATTTGACTTGTATCAATGTTTTTTTTTGACAAATGTATGTAATCTTTATCACCTCGTGATAAAGTTATAGATAAAACTTAGTGCCAAAATGATCTTTCTACTGCTCCAACATAAATACCTGGACCTTGCAACTATTCCTGATTTTTGTGCTACAGTGTCACTCATTTTAAACCTGAAGATACACATATCAGGCAAACTTCGTGTCCGCTTAGTTTTTCTGCTGAAGGCTGTTCACTGCAGAAACAAGGAACTCCATGAATTCACTGTTAAAACTGGGGGGTTGATATAATGGAATGAAACACTTTATTAATTTAATCTCCTATATCAGTGTTCTGTGCCTTTTATACTGTTTGGACTTCTGCTGCCTGCCAACCATATCTTGGTTTGAAGCTTTGAAACATCAGAAGGGATGTCCGTAACCTCAGTAGCATTACTCTCTGCTGGTATGAGTGGAATGTTGGCCCTGCACAGGGAAACCACATCTCTCCTTGTTAACTCCTGCTGATAAAGCAGTGCATGAAAACCATGGATACATCTCGTACATAAATGCATTTGGTTTGTTTGAACTGGAAACTATCACAGCTCATTGACCTTTTATTAATTTACCAACAAAAATGTAAACAGTGGAATTTGGGAACCAATGCACAGCTGAAATGGTATGCCCTGGTGCAAAATGTGTTGTAGAAACTTGTCTGCATTCTCTCGTGTTGTCTAAAGGAAATAAATAAATAAAACTAATTTATGTTTATTTTTTTCACCAGTTGGCTTTCAAAGCATTTCCATATTTAAATGTGAACTGTAGGTCTTTAACTAAAATGCAAAATTCTCAGCTACCATAGCAAGAAATATAAGAAAATATATTCTATATTGGTGAAAAATTTTATCTAAATTCATACAACTTTTACGTTTTGTGGGTTACTATTTGGTTGTCATGGATTACTTGCAAGTATATGTACATACAGTTCAGTTTCCACTGAAATCAATATGATACTACCTTTATTTAATGATCAGGTACTGACAAGATTTGTTCAAGTAATATGTTCAATCTCTGGCTATTTTCTGCATACATGTATACATGAGGTTTTGTAATAAAAGTTTTCTTCGAAAAAACCTGGAGTGACCAGACTATTCACAGACGACACAGCTGCAGTGTGTGAGAGTGCCCAAAAAAGTGTGCTAGAAATGTGTTACACAAATGAAAGGCACACATTTTGAGAATAAATTTAATTTATTTTAATATTTATAGAGCTCTTTTTAATACTTATGGTACATCTCAGCAGCTAATGCAATGCAAAGGGGAAGCACTGGATTTTTTCTTGCTGAGATTTATTATGGTTCTAGAACCATATGTCTGCATTAAATCTTTGGAACAGAACAGAACAGAATAGAATCGTTTAGTTCAGTTGGAAGGGATCAACAAAGACCAATATTTTGTCAGTACCAAGAGTCTTACCTCAGTCAAGGACTGCAGGAATAGGCCAATGTTTATCCAAAAAGTGTGGAGAGCAATGTTGCCTTTCATTGGCATCTCTTGTGAGGCCTAAGGGCATTAAGCGTTATACAAAAACCAAAGGTTTTTTTTAATATTGTTCTGCTTGTAAAATCAGCCATTAGCAGGGACAGGCATTTGGCTCTCTGTTTCCACTTCTAACAGAAAACAGGGAAGAAACCCTTAATTTAATGTGACGTTTCTCATTATTGCAGGCAATGTGACTACTGCCTTCTTTCCCTTGTTGAAAGAATCTCTTAGGTTCTGTACTCAAAGTACCTTTCCCTTTCTCTCTAAAATCTCAGTTACAATGTTTTGACAGAGCTTGCATGTATTTCAGAAATTCATTGACTTCAAGATGTTCCTGTTCTTCTTGGCACTCTCATGTAATGGTGGTTACAGAATCCTTTTAATTTTTGTTTTCTTCAGCTAATTTACTGTCAATATACTGAAATGAGGACAGCAGATTTAGAAAGTATACTTACTTAGTATTTCGACATATTAAAGATACCCACTCTTTAAAATTAAGGCTGTTGAATCCCCAGGTAACTTTTTAATTCATACGAATAGTGTCTTCAAGGTCTGTAGAATTTATTTGAGCTCATAGTCATTGCTTGATTTTTTTCAGTTTTTTTTTTTCTGTGATGGAAGGTGGCCTTCTCAATTTGTTTATAATGCTACTACTGCTGTGAACTTACTACCAGCCAAGTACTTAAAATTAAAACAATACATCCCTCTCCTCTTCCCCTCCTCAGGAAGCTGTAGAGAGCAATGAGGTTGCCCCTCAGCCTCCTTTTCTCCAAACTAGACAAACCCAAAGTCTTTAGCCACTCCTCATATGACATTCCTTCCAACCATTTCACCAGCTTTGTTGCCCTCCTCACACCTATTCAAGGACCTTCACATCCTTTTTAAATTGTGGGGCACAGAACTGCACACAGTGCTCAAGGCAACGCCACACCAATGCTGAATACAGTGGGATAGTCACCTCTTTTGACCAGCTGCTTATTGCTGTGTTTGATGCACCCCAGGATGCAGTTTGCCCTCTGAGCTGCCAGGGCACACTGCTGGCTCATATTGAGCCTGCTTCCTACTAGCATGCCCAAATCCCTTCCTGCAGGGTTGCTCTCCAGTCACACCCCTCCCAGTTTACACTTGTGCCCAGCTTTATTCTGCCTTTCGTGCAGACTCTAGCTTTTGACTTATTAAATTTCATCCCATTAACCATAGCCCAGTGCTCCTATCTATCTAGATCCCTCTGCAAGGCTTCCTGTCCCTCAAGAGAGTCAACAGCACCTCCCAGTTTGGTATAATTAGCAAACTTGCTAACAGTGCGTTCAATTCCTGCATCCAGATAATTGGTAAATGTATTGAACAGAACTGGCCCTAGCATTGAACCCTGAGGAACACCGCTGGGGACTGGGCACCAGCTAGAGGTAGTCCCATTCACTACAACCCTTTAAGCTCTGGCCTTCTGCCAGTTCTTCACCCAGCACACTATGAAACTGCTCATCATTTTGTCAACTTGTCCAGAAGTATGCTTTGGGGACAGTATCAAAAGCCTTACTAAAATGCAGAAGAAGTGCATCCACCTCCTTCCCTTCATCCAGAAGCTGGGGGATCTTAACATAGAAGGATATAAAATTAGTTAAAGACAATATATCTGCAGGGTTTAGGTTTAATAAAAGTAGTATACAAAAAGATTTAGCTATTTTAACATGTGTAGAAAGAAATCTATAGGCAAGGGACAATCTGTAACATAATAAGTAATTGACTTATTATGGAATGATTCATGTCTCAACTATATGTGGAGTACAGATAGTAGATACTCCAGAGCACAGCACACACTGTACCCTGGACTGTAAAACAGCAAAAGTCCTTAGGCCAGAAAGGGCTTACAAGATAGGCACAAATGCTTTAAACACCATTACAAATGGGGAAGGACAACCATTCCAGATTTAAGCTTGCTGTAACAGTAGCCCCCATGCTCAGTGGAAACTGATGCCTCTCATGTGACGAGGGGTAACCTTGAAGATGCTGACACTTGTCAGGCAACTAGACGCAGAATGTAAATTGTCCCCTACCAGCTCTTCTGCATGGTGTGACGTTGGTACCCTTTAACTGAATTTCAGTGATGTATTTTGTCATTTCTCAAATCCATGCATTTTTTCCTTTTAAAATCTATCTCAGAATGACTAAATTAAGGACATATAATTAGTTTTTCTACCAAATGTGAAGTGAAATATTGATATCACAAAATAGGAATGCTCATCTGAATTCACTTTATCTCTTAACAATTTTTGTCAGTTTTTAACAAAGAAGCAAGAAGAGAGATAAAGCTTTCTCTGATGGATTCATCTGGCGGATAGCTAAGACACTTTTTAAAGAATAATTGAGGGAACTGCTATTTAAAATTATTCAGAACATAAGCAATAGTGTTAAAATAGCTGCTTAACTCCAAAGACAGCAAATAAAATTCCTAGTATCTCAGCTACAAACTTGTTGGTGGTCAGGAGGAGGAGTGTTAGAAAGACATTTCTAGGCTTCCTTATGGAGATAGTCCTTATAATGTAAAAAATTATCTGAGACTTTGACCTTAAGCCATTCCTGCAATTTTATTTCAGGAAAATTAAAAGTAGTCCAACAAGCTTTCTGTAAAATAAAATGCTTTTAGATGGCAATCAGAAGTAGATGAAAATTAAGGCATTCACAATATGTAATGAAAGCCTGTGGCAAGTTGTTCACATCTGGTCCTTGCAACCATTTAAACTGCTCGCCATGTACCTTAATAATAAAAGGGCATGGGACAGTCTGCAAATAAAATTAAAGGGTTAAGAACAGACATATCTGATCCTAAAAGTTTGGGACCACTTTTCTCAGACTCTTCTTGTTAATTTTATTTCCCCAGATGCTACTTTGAGAGCACAAAATGTAAGCACTTACCCTCATATTTCAGGTCAATTTAGCTTTCTCTCTCCTCTTCCGCTGAAGTTGCTGACTCTGTTAACCTGCTCCTGAGGCCCTCCTGAAGGGACAGCATGTAAGAAACATATGTACTTTGAGATACATTAATTCCTTAACATTTCAGCCTATCCTTCTCATTACTCTCTGTACCAATCTATTTCAGACGTGAAGGTGGTCTTGTTTCTACCAGCCGCCATACTTCTACAGGATTTACTGGTGAGGAATTAGTCTTTGGCGGCATACATGGGCACTATCTCCTTTCAGATACATTTGCAAAAGTGTTGGAAAACTACTTGTTTTCTATAAGCCCATTGTTTATCTGGACTTATAGTTTTGTTGGTTCAAAAACAATTCATTATTGTCCATGGGGAAGTCAGCATGGTGATTGGGTTTCTGAGGGCTTCTATGCACTCCACAGTAACGATCCTGCTGTCAGGGGATCCTAGCCAAAGCCAAAGCTTTCAGAAAGAAACTGCCAACCTCGTACTTGAAGAATGGAAAAATATTTTGGATAGGTAAGTCCTTAAGTGCAACAAAACATGGGAACAAAAATTCCTTTCCCAAAGCACCAGGTCTCTGATTCTAGGTAATTTATGACTTTGTTTTCCCCATTTTTGATCACATTGGGTAGGCTCTGTGCAAATTGTTGTGAGTGAGAACGGATGGGATGAACAGGAATCTGTATGTAGACCCTCAGGGGAAAAATAAATTCACTGAAGTGTTGTCTGCATCTGTGTACTTACAGAATGAAGTCTTTAGCAGATAAAGATTAATATGCATTCTTTGAAATCTAGAAACTATTCTTATTTACACCAGCCAGGAATCTTTTCCTTAAGCATCTTGTTTTCTTTGTTCTCCTGGATCCTTATTAGTATCTGGCAATTTACTCTTAATAAATTTTAGTGATATGCAGTAATCTACCTATGAAATTTACCAACATAACTTTTAGGAAAACAAGCCCTAATTTTTGAAATACAGACAACCCTTAATACTTACTGAATCTGTTGGGAAGAAACAGCATAGCATTTCATAAAATGGTCCTAAGTTTTTGTAACTAAAATGACCCATTTTATGGCACTCCATACTTAGCAAAAGCTGTCTCACATATTTGACTACTCAGGTTCATGACTCACACTGAGGGAACTGAGAACACCATTCTTAGCCATTAATAAAACTGTGTTGATCTTTTCACTGATACCTGAACGGAGGATATGATGATCCCCATTCAGTATGCTGAAGTTTTCAAACATAATTTTTAATTTAAATCTAAACAAGTAGTATTGCTTTGTGGCTAAATTTTGAAGCAAAATATATGTATCTGGACAGACTTGCTTTTTTTTTTTTCCCTAGTCATAAATTTAGAAACACAGGACGTCCTATGCTTTCTATAAATCTTTTTGGTTATGAAGTTGCTGGAAAACTGGCTTAAATCCACAGCTTCTAGGTATTTTAGAAATAGTGTTCACTCTGTTTTTCCGTGTATAAGGGAATATAATTTCTGCCAGCTATCTCCACAAAACAATTAATTTATATCACAGTAACTTCAGATGCTGTTTGCAATTACTTTAGCTGTAGCTTTAAAAAATATGTAGCCAGGCTTGCCAGTAATGTTTTGCAGGTTTTAATTCCTTTGTTTTATTTATGGAACCCACCACTTTCCTACAGAGTTTTTCAGTCCTTACAAGAAGAATCTGGTATCTGTACATCAGAAAAGTTAATTAAAACAAAATTTCTTGCCTGAGACAGACCTAAATCCCTAAAGAACAATCTTTGTACTCCTAATTTGGCATACCTTACCTTTAGGAATTAGATAAACAGCTCCTAGAGCTAAATATACTCTTTGGTTTTTTTGAGTGACTAATGAATTTTGGTGTGTCAGTCTTTGGCAGCTTTGTTTGAACTGTTATTAAAAGGTTCTATTTTTTTCAGAAGAGCTTGTGTTTTCTACTCTTTTGATTTGCCTAATGTAAGTAGCTGAAAATTAATACATTCAAGATATGATTTCATGGCATAAAGCACTCAATGAGAACACTGGCTTTAGATATTCTTTCCCCTCTCTCCTCTTTCTGCCCTGGAGTGTGGCATGTGGCTGAGAGCAAACCCTCAGCTCTTCTGAAAAATTGTTTGTGGCACCATGCTGTGAGGTTGAACATGGAACTGAACATCTTGCAGGTAAACTTTTCCTAGCATGAAACCATGGCCCAGAAATCACTTCTCACTCCAGACACTGCAGGTCTTCCTGTTCCAGAATTCGGAAAATTATCCTGCTCTGTTACTTCAATTTCTAAGTGTCAGTTAAATAATGATATTTGAACTTTGTGTCTCCTCATAAAACACACTCACAGAGCTATTGTTCATTTCATCTTCTTTTCCATTATGGTTGCATTGTTTACAATGTTACAATTGTCACAAAAATGTGAAGGCATTTGCAGGTAGACAAAGATTGTCATTCCCTCCTGTAACTCTTGTTGGAGGTAGAGGGTGTAAATTCATTCCTCCAAAATGATATATGTTGCATCTGGTTAGAATCTGGCAATTACTCCTGTGAAAAAAAAAATGCAGTGAGAGTTTTGTATTGTAAATTCTGATTTTGTTATTTACCTGTCCAGTGCCTGTGGGTGAAATTGGAATAATACAAGAAAAGTTATGATTTTTCTTAACTGGATAAAGACATCCATGATCAAAAGGAGGACTTGCATGGTCACATTGCTCTGCCTCTGGTACAGGAGGCAAAAAGTTACACATTGTGGCATCCTGTGCTAGAAGGAAACCTATTGCCCCTGTAGTTCCCCTGGTGAATTCAAGCCTGATTAATTATTTCTGGGGGGCCATTCACTGTCAACTGTTCCCTGTGGGAGCCACGGTATATGAAGAATTACATAGCACTTTTGGCAAAAAATAACACACAGGGCATTAATTGGTCTATGACAGGAACAATCAACCTTGTTGAAAAATAACCTTTGCTTAAGCAGAATTAAGTAAGAGCATTTGAACGTCTCTGCCCACAGACACTACCCACTACTCTGTCAACAGTGTTCATAGACATGACATTCAAAGAAATTGTAACTCTTGACTTCTTTTTTCCATCAAATATGACTTTGATATGTTAACTTAGATATCGTACTTGGCTCTATCCTAGCACAGAACAGGCTAGATTGCAAATCACATCTATTTATGGGTTTACAGCTAGTAAAAGAATAATTACTAGAAAATTAGGAACCATTAATTTGTTGGTGTCAATTTTCTTCACAAGAGGACATAAGATCATATCTTTCCTATTAAACAGAGTCACTTTGCTTCTAGCCATGATCCCAAGCGTGTTTTGATAACAGAAGTCTAACTATATCCTCACTGTTACAAGTTAGCAAATTACTTATCCTTTTTATTTATGTGGATTGATAGGGCATCTGGGAAATGATTGTTCATTAGGAGAAAGCTGACATAAATACATGAAATAACATTTTAAGGTATGACAAAAGCATTATGCAATCTGATGACATATTAGCAATGATTTTAGCAGCTATTTGATTAACCTATGGCAAATGAGCTAGTATATTTAATTACAATTTTATGTGCTGTTGATACTTGTGCTATAAATAAGGAAATTACATACGGGTCACTCCAGTGTTTGGTTGTGGAATTGTTTACTTGACATACTGATGTCATTAAATTATTATTCCAGATCACTGGGTAATCATGGTGACTTTTTACAGGAAGGAATCATCTTTTCATTGAGTCAGTTTCTAATTCAGTCCCTGAATTCTTTTTGTTCCAGATCTATTTTAAGCAAAACATACAGAGGGGCTACAAGTGTATTTGTGTTGCTTACATCTCTTTGTGTGAAATTCAAGTATGAATAATTTGTTTTGACATTCCACTTTCTAGATCCTGACCTAAAGCCTGCTGAAAGAAAAGGAAGGGCAGTCAGGTCTCTTAATATTGCATAACGAAAGTGGGATAGGAATGAGTAACTGGCTTGGAGTCCCCAAGTCTCCACTGACCAGTACCCATGCTGCTTCGGGTTAGTTCTTTTTATATAAGAATTGCCTTGAGAGAGCAAGATGCCAGTGCAGATCTGGGGGGGTGAGCTAACAAATCATCTATGGCAATGATAAAGACCAGGCTAGAGCTCACTCCCTGTCTCTTGCTTTATTTTTTCTTCACTGGCCTCCCTGAGGTCTGGGTTAGACATTTGCATAGCGTTGTTTGCTACTGACTCATCTGGTATAGTATGAACAGTACATGGAATGGATGCAGTCTTGACTGACAGCTCACAAGCTCTTCATGGAATTTGTCCCCTTGTTTGCATTAAATGTAATGGCAGTGAGAGTTCAGTGTGTCTAATTTGATTAATACTAGGTGAAAAGCATGGCCATGCTAGATGAAAGATGAGTATCGTGAATTCACAGTTTCACAATTGCTCAACTTCAGTCATAAGACTAGTTTAATGAGTTTCCATCCTTTCTCCTCCCTCCATCTCAATCAGCCCTTTTCTGCTCATTCCCATGCCCTGTCCCCTCCAAAGAAAATGCTATTTCTATTCCAAATCAGCTCAGTGATCCAGTTTAGATTGCAGTTCCACAGTTGTGTTGACACAACTGTGGAGGTGGTACAATATGGGAAGGCAGGAATGAGTGGTTAGGGACAGAATATTGTGAAACAACAGCTTGAAAGTGATACCTGGAAATGAAAGACTTTTTACATTAGACCTATGGAACCATTAACATAATTATACATCAACAAATCAGAACATAAAGCTCAGTAGAGAAAGTAAACAAAATAAATCACCTTGTCTTCATACAAACCCTAAAGCTGGGGAGTTCTGGTAATCCGTCTTTTTCTAGCTTTAGCTCTGCCAAGTTGAAGCAATAGCTGAAACGTTCAAGACTGTCCTGAATTGTAAAATAGGTTGCATATGTTGTTGTTTTCCTCCCCTCCCCTTCACTCCTGAGGGAGTTTATTTTTCATTTTGAACATTTATGTCAAACTCTGTCATTCTACTGCCCATCTAATTCCTCATTCAGTTTTATTGCTAAGCAGTAATTAGAAACTATTGCTGGGGAAAAAGCACGTTTTAGTTATTTGATGTGATCCAGCCTCATATGAAATGTAATTTCTCCAAAAGCAGCAGTAAGATAACTGCAGAGGACCCATTCTTACCTCAAATTCAAAATCAAATGTTAAACTCCTTAGCTTAGAACAAGTATTTCTTCTCATAACCATCTCCAAACAAAATACAGAGAGGTTTATAATGGAGAAAAGCAAGATTATGTTTTCTTTGCTTAAATAAATTGAATGAAGGAACTCAAAAGAAAGCACAATAATGTGAGCAGCTGTACAACAGGTATGACAGATCCTTCCCACATCTCAGTGCTTCTGTGGGACAAGTGCTCCTGTTTCGAAGTTTGTAGATGGACATGTTTGTTAGGGACAAGCTGATGTAACAGTGCCAGTGTCCCCAGTTCCTCAGTCTCCTTCGCCACACAGCCACTGAGACGCAGGTGGACAAGTGGGGAAGGGGCAGCAGGGGGATCACGGCAGGCATGCCTGCCTGAACGTCCAGCCACTGCCCCTGTGAAACCCACTGCCCGCCCCTCTGCTGTGAAAGGTGCAGAGAGCTTTTCAGTCCTTCAGAAAATCTTCCAGTAAAAAAGATACTATTTTTTCAAAGTAGGGAAAAAAAGAAATAACCTGATTGGCTGTCTACTTTTTTTTAAAAAAAACCAAAACAAAACAAAAAAGCTTTACCTATTCATAAAATAAGGCAGAAGGAGGCAAAAGATTTATGTTCCCTTTGGGTGCTAACAGCCCACAGAAACCATGAGATAAGAGGGAAAGGAGAGCAGTGAGAGAGCCACATATCAAACCCTGTTCTTTTTTTAATCAGGAATGTAGTGGGAGCAGGAAGGGGGCAGGATCAGGCAGGCTTGAATGAAAACATATTTGCAAGAACTTTTGTCTCTAAAATCCTTTCTGTGATGTTTTTAACAGTAAAGCAGAGTCCCCTTCTCTCACATCCAGGACAAGGAGAGGCCTTAAAAATTTACTTCACATTTCTGCTTCCATTGTGCTATGTTTATCGGTTGTGGTAATTTTATGATTGCTTTTCAGTGGCTTAGAGGTGTAGAGTATGTTTTATATCTGTATAATATCATAACAAATTGCGTTCAGCAAGCTGTTAAATCTGCTAGGGTATTTTTTTTCATTGTAATGTCTCACCTAACCCATAGGAAATGAGTTCTGCCAGATTTGTCTTGTGACATGATCCTCCCTCACCCCATTGCTCCTTGACCCGACTCTCTGCCTGCCATGACACTGAGGGCACCAAGGACCTTCCTGCCCCTGCCCAACCCAGGGCTCCCCTCTCCCTGCCCACAGCGCAGGACCCCATGTCAGGCCCCCGGGGCTGTCAGCCCCTGCCCCAGCAATGCCGCAGCACCAGGGCCAGTCTCCAGCTGCCCACAGCCCTGCCCTGCCTGGCCATGGACCCCACTGAGCCAGGCCCACATCCTGGCCTGGCCTCGGCCCAGCCCTGTCCCCATGGCCCTGCCCGGCCAGTCCAGGCTGCATCTGGCCGTGGTTCCCCTCACCAGGCCTGACCCTGACCCCACCCGTGGGCTGACATCCCAGCCTGGCATCTCCTTGGCTTCGCCTTCCTCTTTATTTCAGTTCATGCGATGTGTTGGCTAAAATATTTTCTGGTTTTCATCATTTCCTTCAATAATTTTGCTGACTTTCTGCTCTTCCTCAAAGACTGTGAGCACGTGGTGTGCCAGTTTGTCTTGAGCTCCCCAGATATTTCTTTGCGAAGTAACCACTACCAAAGCTGTCCAGACTTCAGCAGGAGTTGAAAAATATTACCGCTCCCACTGGGTAGGCATGCCCTACGTACCTATTGGCCATGCCTAAAGGCGAGATGTCTCCAGGACTTTCATTGCTTGTTGGGATCTCAGCCACAGATCGAACAATTTCTTTTTGGGTATCTGCCTGCACTGTGTACAGAAATACTGTACATCTCACAAGTGTCACGGGTTATGTATTCTAACTTTTGTCTGTTCTGCGTCAATTATCTCACACTCTTAGGCTAGAAAGAAGCCAGGCAACAAAAAGTTATGCATGATGGTGGAGCAAAACCCTCCTCTGAATCAGAAAAACAGTTTTTCAAAAGGAAAGTGCAAATTCAGCTCTTACAGAGCTGCAAATTGAGGCAGAAAGCTGAAGAGAGAATAAAATTAGGAACGAAATAATAATTTTCTTGTTGGAATAAAAATTCCAAAGTATTCTGTTGGTTTTTAGAGCTCTGTGATATCTATGGATTTCATAGTTATACCAAATTTTTTCTTAGGATCTCTTTGCACTGCAGGGTTTCTGTATCATAGAAAACAGGAGCTCTGGTTCTCCAAAGGAGCAACTAAACCATACAGCATCTAAGGATGAAGGTACATGAACAATTTTCCCTCTGACAATGTTGTCCTCTCTGGCTGCTTACTTCCATTCCCATAATGATATTTATCTCCTCTGTTCTACCAGCAGGCTCGCTGATAAGATTTTACTCAATAGGATCAGCAAAATGTTCTAAGCTAAGAAAATCCTCCAGAAAAAAAAAAAAAAGTCTTTTCAGCCCAGATTATTTCACTGATCTAATTTAGAGCATGGCACTGAACACCCATTGTCCTGCAACTCAGGCATGGCTAAGGAGGTGATAAATTGTTGTACAAGGGAGGGAATGAGTAACTGGGGCAAGAAAGGGTGGAAATATACTAAAATGGTTTTGTCACCGGAGAAAATGAAGCCTGGAACTACACTACAGCCCTTGTCTGAGTAGGGCTGGATGATACGAAGATTAAAAAGCACTGATAACTGCCAGGGGCTCGCTCATCTATATGAGCTTCCCTCAGGATATGCTGCAAACGCTGTGCAACAATAGCGAACTTAAATAAACAAACAATGTGCTGTTAAAACAAGGCTTCTAGGGTTAAGCATAGCTTGGTTACAAAATTAAAATAAGTCTATCCTTCAATAGCAGATCATCCTTTTATTTTTCTAGTGGAAATCTAGAACAAGTGTTTTTAAAGAAGTGCATATTTGCCCATCTAGGTTGGTTTTGCAAGAAATTTGTGAGAAAATCACAAAGGAGTAAGAATTGAGACCAACTGTGAGATTTTGGAACTTTATGCGGAAAGTATTACCTGGACTAGAAGAAGAGTTCTGTTTGGTATGTGTAGGTGTATGCTCTTAACGTATTAGCTGACTCCTCTAAATCTACAGTGTTTTCAGCGTAGGCGCTGATTAAGAGCTTAGGCTTGTGATTGCTTTATAAACTAAGATGTTTACACCTGACATGTGGTTTGATGGTGGAATCATCCTCCAACACAGGTGTTGTGAGAGATCTTGAGAGGGTTTCCTAGTCACAGGTCTGGTTGGGTTAGTGTCCATGTGGGTGCCTGTGGCAAGGCAGGGGGAAACACAGTCCTGAGCTATCCCTGATGTCAGCTGAGCTCTGGCAGAAAGGACCTTCTGCTGAGGATTAGTAACAAAGCTCAGAGTGGCTAACTGTAAGCCCTAGTTAGATCCAGAAATTATCACCTCTAGCACCTTACAAACCAAATTAACTGATAGAGCCTCCATACTTCCCTTGTTCTCCTCCTCCCTGGATTACACTGAAGTGAAACGTGACAGGATCTGGCCCTCATCAGAGTTTAGGAAATTAGCCTACTGAATGCTAGGCTTGAACTGAAAAACTTCCAAATGTATCTGCAATGGTTATATGTAAACCAGGAAGAAATTTCTCTGAAATCATAGTAATACTATTAATAGCTTTGCCATTGGTAGTGTATTCATTTCTCAGTGCTTACACTGAGCAACCACAGCCTCTAATGGACCACAAAATTGTCGACTGCTAGCTGAAAAGTAGCTTAAAATGCATACTAATTTGCAATAATTTATTATTGGTCATTCTAGGAAAAAGCAGAGAATTAGTGGAATACTTCTGTTGCTGATAAAGTTATACCAAAATGAGATTCCATGGGATTCTGCTATCATTCAAATAATATTAAACATGCTCTTAATAACCTTGCACTGTTAATAACCTTCTACTGTTAATCTCTGCATAATGTTGAACTACAAATTAAGAAGTCTTTTCATGTACAGGGGCAGAACTTCATTTAAGGACCTTGATGGTGCAAGAAGCAGACCGAAATAAATCCATATTACAAACAGTCAGCTAATGGATGCAGAGATAAAGAAGGACTTGTGAAGATAGAAGCAGTGCAACGTCAAATCTATTTTTTGCACAATTTCCTACAGAAAATATTCCCATTAAAAGGAGGAATGTATCAATAAACAAGTGGTTTTACAAGCTAAAATACGTAAATGGTAAAAATGATCAGTGAGGTTGATAAAATAAAATTTCTTTATATTTGGTCAGATGAGAAATTAACAGACTCTGATTAATCCCATATTTAACTTTGGACATCTATTGGCTTGGCAACACTGAATATCTTGATCACTTTTTATTTTTAAATTGACCTACAAGCCAAGACTTATGCTGATTTTACAAACACTGTTTGTGCTTATCTTAATTTAGCCTTTGTGCTCATCTTGATTTAACTTTGACTGATTAAATTAAAATCAGACAATGGTATTGATGACTTTTATTCTAAATTTTTCCTCTAACTTTTTTTGTTTTATTCTTAAGTGCAACAGTCTGCTTTATTTTAATAGAGTAATTGAAATTCACGGAAACAATAAAGCTTAGTCAGCTAACATATTCAGTTGGTATACTCCTGACACACAGCCTGGACAGATCACAGTATTAGCAAAAACGTTTTCCTAGCAGCAATCCTTTCAGAAAAAAAAAAAAAAGCTTTCTTTAGGTACTTTGTAGGAGTTGGGCTGTTTAATGCAGAAAAAAAAAAAGCCTGGTTTTGAAATACAAGCATGATTTACAGTGCAAGGTGATATTAAAATTATTTTTTATTATTTTGTAATTAGTAAAAATAGAATTTCCTCTTGCAAACCCTGCTGCTCTTGTGTCTTTAGCCTGTCCCAGCTACAACACTACTACCACTGTTTTCATAACAAAGTAGTAGAAGAGCACGTACTGTTCAATGCATTTATTTCAAGCCTGACACTACACAGGCAGAGCTGTGAAAAGAGGAGAGTCACACCCTTCAGCCAAATATTGTCAGGTCATTCTGTCTTACAGTGGGGCCCGCTTTCACTGCACAGTCCTGGAGGGGTACTTCTGTGAAATAAGAGGACCTGGGACCAATTCCTGCTGCTGAAACCAAGTGGCACTAAGAGCTCTTCAGGCAGGATGGGTATCTGTGCTGCAAAGCACATCAGCCTGTGATCTCTGTGATGCCTCGGAGGTCTGAGGACATAATTACCCCGTTCATGTAGGAATTTCTTTTAGGGAAAGAAAAGCCAGCAATATCAATGATCAGAGGTCCAATGCTCAAATTCAGTTTACAGCCATCTTTATTCAACTTGTAGATGGTCCCTCTCTGTCCCCAGTACTGTATATGCCTGCCGCTCTGCCTAGGCGAGGCCTTACAGAGCATCAGCAGGGGTCCTAGGGCATGGCTTGGATTTTAGCTGTTTATGTCTGCGGATATATGAAGCATCGGGCAGGAAGCAACCCAAAAAGCCATGGATCTCCCAGCCAGGAGGGGAAATACAGGAAGTGTGTTCAGACAGGCAATGAACTAAAGCTGAACAGTGAAAAAGGTGTGAATCTGCTTGGTTGTAAATGTTGGAAAGTGTGTCATGAATACGGCAGAGAACTTGAAATGGGGGCATTTGTGTCCCTGGTTTTTTCTCCACTTTTCTGGATATCCATCTTAAACCACCTAGAGCCTGCTCTGTTGAATGCTAAGCACCAATAATTGCAGCAGAAGTGAAGAGGAGCTGTACTATGACCTTATGAAGGTCTCAAATTGCTATGTACTCTGAAAAATCCATCTGGAAAGCATGTTACTTGGGGAAAACAATATTATAGGATTGTTTTTACTCTTTTTCAGAGTCTCCATTCACAACATGTAAGAGGAAGATAATAATACCACTAGGGTGTTGGGAAGATAAATTCATTAATATTTGCAGAGAAATGGAGTACTACAATGAGAGCACCATGGAAAACCCCACGAGAAAATGAGTGATTCTCTATTCAGTGCAGCATTCAGATGGTGTGCAGTAAATAATAGATGGGGCACACATTGAGAGATAAGTCTAAAAAGAAATATGAACAACTACCCACTCACTGAGCTCTGTTCATCCTTTCCTGATCCTGCTATCTGCACCTCCCATGAAGTAGGTAAAAGGAAAATAAATGCTGTCTGACTTTGGAGCAGCTGGGTAGCCTTAATCTCACCTAATTTTAGCCTATAAAATAAAAAGTCTACTCTGTGCTTCCCCTGTAGTCAGTGAAAACAGATAGGTACCTTAGGAAGCAGTTCATCACATTACCTCTGACACCCGTGTTAGGATAGGGTGATCACCGTCTGCTGGTGTCTATCTCTTTTCCTGGACACACACTGAGGGAGTGCAGAGAAACAATTTGGCTTAGTCCTCCAGCGCTGAGATGACTTCAGTGTTTAGATTAATCCTGCCCTAAATCCTGCCCTAAATCTCAATCTGATGGCACAGTGTGCCATCCCAAAACAAGTAAATCATTTTAACGGCCTTGTTTTCCTTCTAGTTGTCTGTGAATCATGATCTGTTTTGCACTGTAAAGTAAAGGTGCTGAAATTTGCATTAGACTGTCACTGACAAGATGCTTCAAAGATGTCATTTGTGGGGAAGCTGGAGAGTGATGGAGTGATGCCTGACAAGATGTAGAACAGCTGCTTGTGGTGACTGGTATCAACTGGAGAAGGATCTCTCCCTTTCTATACGTCATGGTATGTAGAAGGTTTCTTCATAGTACGTAACTTTGAGAAAAGTACATGATTTAAAAAAAGGTTAGGCATTAAGAAACAAGCATCCTTTCTTATCCTAGGCAAATAATATAATCATTCATTACACAAATACGACCTTTGTGTTATGCCAGGATGATAAATCAGTTATATTGCACAAACCTGCTAGCAAATAATTCAGAACTGGTGAAGAAATTTTATTTTGTGGTTGAACATGTATTTAATTTTAAATCCAAGATGAAGGAGAGAAATAAAAGCTCAAAGGAAACAAAGTTTGTTGCATTTAGATAAGGGGAAAAAAAAGAATCTTTCAGGAATTAATTTTTGGTTATTAAAATGAAGCTGTGAGAGCTTACTGCTGTATTATGAGGATCCATCCCTTATGAGCTTCTGAGGACTGGGCTTCTAGCATTGAAATGACAAGTAACTAGCCTGGATTTAAATATTTTTTGGTTTTCATGAAACCATTTCTAAGCTCAAAATCTAGTTACCATTCATTGTTTTTTCTTTTTTCCTACATTTCTATTACAAGGCGTCTTTTGTGAATGAAGATCATGTCCATATTTTTTGATGGTTAAGTTCGAAAACCTGCTTTGAAAGGACATTTCAGATTCTGTAAGAAAATACAGAATAAAGAGGTTAATTAAGAGAATGCTCAATAATCAAGCATCTTCAATTAACATTTGGCTATAGTTAATGCAGTCACAAGACTGTGTCAGTCTCCACGCTCCAGGGACAAGTCAAATACATAATGCAAATCCACCCTACTTCTCTTCATAACATTAATATTAATTTTATAAAATTTTCATGGTAGGTGAAGTTATGCATTTTATTTTCTAACAGCAACTCAAGACAGCAGTTTTATGCTGGCCCTTTAATTTGTTTTCTTAATTCACCAAATGCTGAGGTTTCTTGTATTCCTGGTCAGGCAAATTCTTCTCCACCTCCTTATACTAAGTAGGTCTACTGCATCCTATAATCAGTGCTGAAAACAAATCAACAAATACAAGAACTGGCCAAAGGAGACACTATCAAAGATAACTCCTTGGTGCTCAACATTCTCTAAGGCTTTAGAAGCCACCTTAATAAGAGGCAAGGTAGCTTCCACCTGTCACCTCTGGTATCTCTAAGAGTAGAGGGGGAACCAACAAAGATGTAAATTCTCTACATCTAGCTATTGCCAAGACATTGCTGGTTTTCACACTTCTACAGTGACCTTCAGGAAGTGATCATTTGTAGACTGGATAATCAGTACTGAATTTCAACAGACTGATTTTAATAAGTTGCCACTTTTGTTTGTCAAAAAGCTTTACTGGAGTAAAAGCTTTTTCTTCAGTAAAAAACTAGCTTAAATTAGTTTAAATGGCTTTGAACTGCAGTAGAAGAAGAATACTCACATGGTTTGTTCTGCCACTGAAGCAATATCACACAGAAGGGTGATGCTAAGCAGCTAGGAAGTGAAAAAAAATATTATGCCCATGTGTCCTCTAGTGAACAACTCCCCCTGCCCCAGTGTGCTCAACCACATTAGAGGGTGTGCTAAAGAAACACTTTCAAAATGCTGGAATTTGTTCTGTATCTTTCTGAAGGTCTATGATGTGATGTCCCACCTGTTCAACATCCAAAACTCTATATTCCTATCTATTCACAGGTTTGCAAAAATGAAGACAAAGGCTTCTGTGCAATCCTTTCCTCAGCCATTATTTACCTATATTTACATCACTTTGTTAATTTATTAAATTACTTAGTTGATCCCATATGCACAATGCAAACTTCAGCCTATGAACAGACAATTTATTCTGGGTTTTACTGTGCTAGAACCAGAAATGTCCTGACATCACCCCTGTGACACTGTCTGCAAAAGGAGTTGTGTGAGTGCTCTGTAATTTCTGTCAAAGTCAGTTGAGATACAGCAGACCCCCAGAGACAAGCTATGGCTAAAAGGCAGAACTAATGAGCTGAGGAAGGACCACCTTTGGCCAGAACAGCTGCTTAAACAGCTACCTGTGGCTGTAGAGCAGTTCAACGTGGAATGTTTGCAAGAAACTAAAGAGCTCTCAGATGTTGATGCCTGACGATAGTAGTTAGGATTCAGGGCATTTTCGATGTCTGATAGCATCCAAGAAGGTTAATGGTCAGTCACTTCACTTGCCATCAATGAGCAGGAAACTTCATTGCTATTTGTGAACATGAGGAAAAGCTTGGAGCTATATAATGTTTTGGGTTTTTTTTAAACTTGTATTTCTTAAGTGTGTTTTTTGTCAGTTCATTTTTCATTTCAGCTTTCAAGAATGGAACAACAAACTAACCGACTATTAGAATTAGAGAGTACATTAGATTAGATTAATTTTAATAACACTATAGTTACTCATCAGTCCTATGTTACCTAATACTCTCTTTCTGAAAGGTTGTTTTGAAAATCTGGTATTTTCATTTACTGGCAAGGTCTGGATTGAAGAGAAACGACTTATGCGGCTAACTGTAAGTGAAATTCATGATGCAGCAGCTATAAATCGAAACTAAGTAAACAATTTTGTTTAGTGCATAGACATTTTTCTCCATGCTTCAGGGCCTTAATACTGATTTCTTTTATGCTGACCTTTGCTCTTGTCAATTGACTGTCCTGTCACTATCTGCCAGTTTTCCATAACTGTTCATACCACATATACTGTCCGTTCTGCTGTATTTTCCAGCTATTCCACAGTGTGTTTTTTTCTCCTTCCCAACTCAACCTCTCTGAAAGCCTTGTGGAAACATCTGAATAAAAGTCCAAGCTAAGAATAATTTAATGCACTTTTTTTTTGTCTCCTGAAAAGACTCAGAGTTTCTATAATGTGTTCATTTAACTTGCTTCCTCCTATTTGTTTCTGCTTTTTGTTTTCCTCTGTTTCAAACTAGTCCACGTTAAGCTGCATTATTTTTTACTTAATGAGCTAAAATGTTGGGGTACATATGTTGAGGAGTTTAAGAAATTTGCACTGAATTTTGTGCACAGGTATATTATGTTTTTTGAGTGAAAACCAAGTAAAAGACAGAAGCCTTACTTAATTTGATAAGGATCTCTCCTGAACAGTCAGAAAATGTTCCAGTTTTCACCACCCTCCCAAACAGAACTATGTGAAGTACCTTTTATTTTCCTGTTTTGAGACAAAATATGTTCTGAGTTGCCAAACAGGAGAACAAGTGTACAACTAATATCATTCCAAAGTAGATTGCTGAGTGACATTTTGAATTATGTATTCCCACTATTGTGCCTAACTCCCTTCCAGTCTCTAATTCTGGGTCCCTTTTTGTGCATGTTAAGTAGTTTTTCATCTTGACTGAATTCTAATTTTATCTGAACCCTTGCAAGCATGTATGCTAATTATACAAATTTTTTTGCATTCATTTCGAAACTAGAACACTTTTTCAACAAAGTGTTTCCATTTCATAAATGTGAAATTGCAACTACTCCTAGCTTTGTCACTCAAAAACATCTTTAGTGTTATCTTTTTGAATTTATTTATGATACACATTAAATTTATCAGTTTTCTGTAGTTCATAGTAGCATTCTTGTTAATAAGACAAAAATAATCTAAAAAATGCATGTATATATTTTTAATACAAGTTACAGAATAAAATACAAGACAAAATGAATATAAGTTTTTTATTCTAGAGTAATTTTAAGAAATCTTTGTACCAAAATACTCATACTGTTCATTTTTTTAATTTATTGGAGCTATCAGATGTAATTCCATTTTAATTTTACATATTTAAAATGATCCCACTCTACTTCTGATTACACACATTTAATAGGTATTATTTTAAAATGAAAGGAGCCAGAAAGATGATAGCTTTCTAATTATTTCCTACCTAGTACTGAAAAGGAGGGGCACTGAAATACAAATGATCACTTGAACATTTAATTGCATAGTTATTAAATGACTTAAAGTGTAAATGAAATAACTAATTTTAAAGTCAATTTGAAATGTAATTCCCCATTATGCCATCAGCAATCCAGGCATACTATGATTTACCAATTAAAAATTCAGCTTCATATTAGGAAAGAGAAGACTTATGTCACTAGTTGCTACACCATTTTTGCATTTGTTTTCAACAGAGATAACGATGCAAAGTGACAAGAGTGCATTGTTTGCAACAATTCACAAGCTGTAAGAAAAAAAGCTGTTGATGAATGCATGATCTTTCAATCTGAGTTAAGAAATATAGACCTTGCTATTGCTACAGTTCTTTTGTAACTAAACTTCACTTAAAATTCTCTTGTAACTAGAATTCATAGTGTTTATCATAGAAGACATAGATACTGCAATGTTTTCCCAGTAAAATGGGATAACGTGTTGCAATTCACCATTTCATAAAATTATATAATTACCAGGACCATTGGAAAAATAAGGCTCTGCAACAATATTCTAATAGGGATAAGCTGCATTAATAACCTAAACTGTTTGGAAGAAGAATGCCAATGGAAAACTGGTGGTAGTGTTACCCTAGAATTGTGATGAGGTTTTTCTGATGGCAGAGGATCCTAACAAAAAGACAGAGGCAGGTTCTCCATTCCCATGCCTATACTGCCAGTTTTTACAATGAGGAAAATTAACTCAAATACATGTACTCAGGTAGATTGTATGTTACAAAAGTTTCTAAGACACAGAACAAACAGTATTAAGCACAACAATGACTAATAGATGAGAATCTGAACACTGTTCGGACAGTAAAATAGTAATTAAGACCTATTTAAACATTTCCCTTGTGAAGTAATGGTACCTTTGAGCAATATATTATCGATTTAACGTATTTTTGACCAGCCTTATTCAGGGCCAAAAGGACAAGCCCAACTCCTAACTTGGCTGCTCCTGTCATGAAATTCAGATCTATCAATGTTAAAGAAGTATTCTTCTGGCACCAGATATGTGAGACAGAAGAAGTACTAATATAATTAGGAACTCAATATTGATCTGAGTGTAGTTTAACAATTGTTAATTGTATAAGCTAATTGCTGACAATTAGCATAAAGCTAGCACACATGCTGTGATAACAGCACC